>CM060626.1:2280853-2300853 GCA_030578275.1 Meda fulgida
ATGAATAATAGATGAACCGCAGAAAGTTTTAGAAAGTTGACACACACACACACACACACACACACGTTTAGATGCTGTTCATGCTGGGCTTTAATTGAAACGTAGGGATGATACAGTAATGAGGTCTCACTCGCAATGCAACAAACAGAACGTCATCTGGCCAAGTCATTGTTTTTAGGAGGTCAGTGGAGGAAAGCCCAGGAAATCCCAAGGAAAATCCTGCCTGGAAACACCTATACAGAAGTATACTACAAGCATTTCCTACAAGATGGAAAATCTGAGATGGTGACTTAACTGCTTTAGATAACGGGCTGAGTCGAGTGCTTGGAAATACACCAACACATCTGCGTATGTTAGTTGATCCTGCTATTCCATTAGTCTCACTATCAGAAACTCATTCCAAACGGATGACATCCAACGAGGACAAATCCAAACAGATGGCTAAAAACCATGATTACAAAGTTATCCAAACTTGACAAACACTGACATAATCCAATTATGAGAATACACAACCGATCATCACGTTACACCGAGATGTTAGTCAGTATGATCTGTGAGCACAAAAATAAATAAATAAAATAAACATGCGCTTACAGTATTAGTACAAAAGGTTAGAATGGGCTCTACTAGAACAGGTTTATGCTTGAATGTTGATTATTTTCCTCATATTCTCCATTGTTGCGGCTCCTCTCTTCCCAGTCTGTCAGTAACGCTCGGTTTAGTTCCTGTCTCTATGAAGCCCCTCCTTCTGTTAAGCACACTGTGCTCTGATTGGTCGGCTGGAGTAGTGTGTTGTGATTGGTCGAGCGCTTCGAGTGTGTTTGGGAAATGTCCCGCCCCTTACCATAACCACCAGTTTAACACACTACTAACTAACTCAACCAGGCCCCGCCCCTTTATTCTGCGTATGAATTATTTAAATGAGGAATATTATGACGTGTTCGTTCCCGGGAGAAACTCATACAATGGAGGCGTTTCAGGAGTTCAGAAACACTGATATAGAGAAGAACTCCCGCTGGAGGGGCTTTATTCATGTTTAAACAGCAACATTTGAAAGTTGAACATGTAAAAAAAGTGCATAATAGGTCCTCTTTAAGATCACACAGATCATCCATGACTACAATCAACGTCACATACGAAATATATATATAAAAAAAAAAAAAGGCAACTTCTGAAACAGGGAGCAACAATCAGCAATCAAAAGAAAAATAAAAGTGCATAAATATCTTGCTTTTCTTCATGAATGGATTTACAAAGTTTCGAGAATTAGCATGGGTCAAGTAAGACTCCGCAAGAGACATAAAAGCCATGAGCTTCTTTCTGGTGCCAGAAGCTTTATGATTATTGATGTGTCCTTGGGAACTGGCCTGGATAGATGAACAAATGCTTATGAAACTGGAGAGCTAGGATGCGAGCAGCTGTCGCCGGTTCCTCCCTGACCGTCATCCTGAAGGGCCGGTCACACACACACAAGGTCAAATCACCGCTTTGTTGACCGAGATCCAAATGAACCGCGTTTAATCAAACTGCTGCTTTTAAAACAGCCATAAATGACTACAGCACCACTACTGCAATTTATACATCTCGTTTTGAGATAGATATGCATGTAAATATTGAGTCACTGCAGTTCATCAACTTTATAAGGTGGATGACCTTGACCTCTTTAAAATGTAAAAATTGAGAATTTTTATTGCACTTAGGCAAAAATGAATTGCGGCTACTCACTAAAGTCTAAAACACGTTTGGGACGCAAAAATTACACAAAAGAAGAAATTGTGTTTTGAATGTAAAGGAAATTTCATGACTATTTACATAATTATAATAAAGAAATTAAAGGTGGTAATACAAAACTAATTTTTCATTACACTGCTATAATAATAATTTAATGTATGATTTACGCCAATTTAAACACTTGTACAGTAATTTACAGTTAATAAATACTATTAAAATGTGAATCTAATAAGAATTGCAAAGCATAATGGGAATTGCAAAAGACACCATAACGTACTTAAGTTTCATGACAATTATGCACACAATGTCCTGTAGAATTATGGGGTGAAATGTGACCATGCAAGACAATTAAGCAAGAAAATGTATAGTCTCTCGTTCTGACTGCCATATGTAAGAGTGTGAGGACGTAACCCTGCTGCACGCCACACGGCTCACGCAATGCAAAACACCAATGTATTCTCAGAGCTGTAACCTCCTGTAATTCACTGCTCCATTATTTCACTCTTTCCCCTCGCTGGCGTATCTCCCGCGGTTCTGCATCCATGAGATTAGGTGAGAAAAAGAGGCACAGGCAGCAGATTTCCTCAGGGCGGGTCTCCTAAACCCAACCAACCATTACACTCAAGCCTCAGACACACGTGCTCACACAAACCCCGAGAGCGTGTGCTCCCTCAGATCTCTCTAGAAGAGATTACTTTGGGGTAATTCTGAGCGTTTACATTAACTTATCAAGAGTTAAAACAAGACATGGACTCACAAGTATTGAGATCGTCCTGCGGGCACTTCACTTCAGAATGATAAAAGAGACATTTTGGAAAAGCCCTAAATAATTTTCCACCAGCATATATGAAAATAAGCCTTGATCAGATTCAACAAAGAAAAAAAAGGGGAAATTTATGGTTCTATTTGGTATGGTATGATTTTTCAAAAGAAACAAGATGAGTTGAACCTGTCAAAGTGAAGCCTGGCCGTCTGACAACGGGCACATGCGAGAGTAGGACATCTGGAAATGCGTTTGAGTAACGCCGAGGCCTGCGAACACACACAAGACTCCACCCATACAGCCGTCATACAGGATCCGCATTACATCTCTGCTCCCTCAACGGCCACAGCCCGAGGAAACGCAAGATTACAGGAGGCTTGGGAAAGAGAAAACTGCCCAGAAAGAGAAAGAAATTCAAAGTTGATCTGTGGATGAATCTCACCAAACCTGTCAGGATCCTGTTCAAACCCCCCAAAACAGGGGGAAAAAATATTTGAAATATACATTTGTTGTAATTACTTGGTAATTGTTTTTTTATAATATTCAAAACTATGTATGGATGTATGGATGCATGCATGCAAAATATATACACATACACACGTGTGCATGTGTGTATATGTACACGTATATTAATTTATAGGTCATGGTAGAACTGTATTTACTACAATTTATGCATCTAATAAAACATTGCAGTAATTAAACAGAAAATCTGGATGCAAGGGTAATTTGAATTTGAAAGAATGGCCAAAGTGCACAAAAATATGCATAAACCATCAATGATATAAATAATATTAGTATCGAGATACTTTTATTAGTGGTGTTTATCAAAGGACAAATTATTATTGATTTCAAAACTGATTTCCCCTCCCCTTGTTTAGGAATGAAATGCTCCAGAAAGTAATGTTCTCATGAAATTCAACTGCGTATTAAATTATTTGAGTATCTGTCAGGCTGACAAGAGTCCATCAGTATCACTGAAACTAAAACGTCTTTTTTTTTCTTTTAAGAATCACCAGGTGATCAACCAAGAATACAGGTGACCGTCTCTGCAGTTCTTTCACCATCATCCGCCTGTATAGTTAGAGATCAATGATTAAGGAAACAAGTTCAATGCTTGTGCTGGGTAACCATGGCGACAGAGCAAACAGAAACACAACAATACTAGAGGAAGAGGGGGAGGCAGGACCGGTTTCAGACAATCCATCTCTTATCGTCACAGAGACACATTTATGAGCCAGTGCCTGTCTCGCAAGCTAGGACTGGGAGAGAAAGCTTTTATTGAAAAAATAAATAAATATATTTATTTGTTTATATATTTATATAAAACCACCAATTATATTACAAAATATACAATCAAATAAAAAGTAAATAAAAACACTTTTTTATATATATTTTTTTATTTATATTTTTTTATTGTATATTTTATGGAATATTATATTATAGGGTATTTATTATTATTTTATTTTTTTTAGACTTTAATTTATTTAGAAATTCTTTACTATGTATGAATTGTTATTATATATATTTTTTAGAGGAAATGCACATGATTTATTTGATTGAAATCAAATCGTCAAATAATTAAAACATCTCCATTAAATGTTTTCCAGTCTTCAAAACAACAAAAAAAGCATTTAATAAATGTCTTTGCATCTGAGTTTTGAATTGATACAATGAAACGGACAGTTTGACAGAAATAAAATCAATCTTAGTAACTCAGTTTTTACTAATGTTAAAAGAGATGCTTTATTATTATTATTATTATTATTATTATGAATCATAATCTTATGATTCCATTCAACAACAAGCAGCCCTGCAAATGAAAATCTGTAAAAACAAGGTCTCTATTTGACCATGTATCTGTCATTTCATTGACAAATGATGGCCATTTCTTAAAGACATGGGATGTTTTTGGAGAACATCAGTGTGTTTGTGTAAGCTGTAAAGTTGTGCCTGCTGGTAATTCAATAGGGGTTTCCTGTTCCATTCAGAAACTAGCGAAACACACCTGCGCCTCAGGCCACGACTGAAACATTCTCCAGGTGAAGAGCAACTGCGAACACACCTGAGGACAGACACGTTTCATTAGACCAAGAGGAACACACACACCTGTTCTGAGTAACGACACACACTTTAACCATCACACAGACACTCAATGTCCTCATGACACACTGAACAGAACGCAGTATTTTTCAGATTACCGTGCAAAACCAGACCGTATCTGATTCAGTCAAAACAAACACAGGAGGGAGAGGTCGAAGGTCAACGTCACATCACATATGTGATAAATCTTCTGCATATGCCTGTATTCAGTTTTAAAGAAATGCTCATAAAGATCCGCCAATAGTTGTCAAGTGTTCCCACTAAACCTCTGATTTACAACGGGGATCTGAGGAAAAGTGTCCTGACCACGTACAGCTTTCCTCCAAATCCACAGAACTTCAACGTTTCATTTGGCCAGAAAGAATCAAACCTTTTGAGTAACACTCCTACAACACTACGAGTTGACAATGACATGGACAGAACCACAGAAGACTTTCAAAACATGAAGGAATAGGACAGAGAAAGAGATCTCTCGCTAGTGTTCGCTTTCAACATGTGCATCACAGCCAAGAGGAAAACACGTTTAGAAATACACAGGTTTTCTTGTAGATGAAACCAAGAAAGAACCAATGAAAAAGAAAGTCACTGTTTAATACCTTAATGAAACTAAAGCCACAGACTTTCTACTCACTTTCACTCAGACTTTATCTGAAAATATTGGCTATTGTGGATCACGACAGACCTCAGCGTCTGTTACAACACCAGAGAATGAATCCGACACGTTCTCCAACAGCACTGACCTATCTTAGGACAAGGTTTCCAAACTGGGGATTCATGAGGGAAATATGTGCATGTGTGTGCATGTGCGTGTGTTTGTGTGCACGTGTGAGTGAGCGAGCGCGAGTGAGCGAGCGCATGTGAGAATGAGTGAGAAAAAAAAAGAGAGAGCGCCCGCGAGAGCGCCCGCGAGAGCGCCCGCGAGAGCGCCCGCGAGAGCGCCCGCGAGAGCGCCCGCGAGAGCGCCCGCGAGAGCGCCCGCGAGAGCGCCCGCGAGAGCGCCCGCGAGAGCGCCCGCCCGCGAGAGCGCCCGCCCGCGAGAGCGCCCGCCCGCGAGAGCGCCCGCGAGAGAGTGTGAGTGAGTGTGAGTGTGAGAGTGAGTGAGTGTGAGTGAGAAAGAAAGAGTGTGAGTGTCCGCATGCGAGAGTGAGTGTGTGAGCGAGCGAGCGTGCGAGAGCGAGAGTGAGTGTGAGTGTCCACATGTGAGTGAGTGTGTGAGTGAGAGTGAGAGAGTAGATCAGAGGTTAGTTGAAAGTTTGACATGGAACCGTTAAATCTCCTACCTCCAGAGAATCACCCGTTTGAACTTATTCTACTAACCCCGAACCCTAAGTGTCTCCTAATATTCTAATGAGACTTAGTTTACATGTATACTTGAGGTTGCATGTTTTAATTGCTACATTTATCCAATGACAATTTCATCACAAAATAAAACTGCAGCGTGATTGAGTTACACTCATCCACAGAAGCCAAGAGTTACAGACCCTCCCAGATAAACACCCGCGGTCACGCTGGGAATCGGGGAGTTTGGGAAACTGTGAAAACACTGATGAGCCGTTTTAGGGTGATTAAATGTTTTTGAATGTATTAAATCACAGAGCCGCCACGGGAACACTTGGAAACAGAGAGCCGTTTGTTTCGTGGCCCTTTTAAAGCAGATCCATAAATAAAGCAGACAGACTCCTTTGTTAGACGCCGGATTCCAGTGGGGTGAGAAAAGCCTCATTATGTGCAGGACAGAGTCTGTGGCTTATAGCACACACTGCGTTTTTCAGAGACACCTGCGATTCCTCCACCAGAACCTGACTTCGGCCCTTAATTTGGGTTTGAAGCAAAAGTATTATCAATCCATGTTAAAATTGAGATTGCTCATTTCCTGTTTGGCTCATTACCTCATGGGTGATGTCATGATGACCAACATGCAAACAGTAATTATGTCGTTCTGGAAAGTATTACAAATCCTTCCCTAAAGATGCCATGATTATCCAACATTAATTTGTCCCCCAAAAGTTAAGCAGATTAATGCATCGTGATACACTTATTGTTTTTCATAAATAAATGGCTCTGAAATTATCAATGACAATAAACAATGATTTTTTTGCATAATTTATGACAACTAAGCACAGTCCTCAAAATCTCAATGTTTAATAAGAGTTTGTGCACATTTTTTTTATTATTTTCTGCAAAAAGGTCAATGCAAAGGATCTTTATGGTCTTACACACCATTATTATTTTAATTTATAAATATTTAACTCAACTGTTGGGTTATTGTGTTATACTCAATGCATTGGGTTCAAATAACCCACAGTTGGGAAGGTGCTATACCACCCCATAGTTGGGTTATTCGCTGGGTTATTTTTAACCCAACATTGAGTAGACTTCAATGTCTTTAATCGTTATTAGAATTTATAAATAACCTGATTATATGGATGTTGAATGAGTTAAGCAGATTAAGTCATTGAGATTCGCTGTCTGAAACTGACATGCCCAGGCATAATAACTGCATGACATCATATGAGTTTCATCATACATTGACAGAAAAGGCTAGAAAAGTAGTAAACCTTGCTTAAAAAAAAAAAAAAAAAAATCACGCTCATTGCCTTTACATATCAGGATAAGCCAGTCAGGTCTGTAATCTTAGAGTGCTGACGTACAAGATCAGCATGAAACAGGATCTTACACGGCAATGAAAGTATTGCTGTACAAGGCAGACCAAAGTCCCGCTGCATTTCCACAGATTGCAATATTAAGTTTGCAGCCACATGCTCACGGTTTGGGATGAAAATGTCTGATTTAGATTAAAACTACATATTTTCAGAATGCTTGCACATGCAAAACTAAGCATCAATAACACCAAATAATAGTAGTGATGCTTGATTTACTGTAGCATGTTTATTGTTTTATAAACAGCCATGTTCCCAATTGGGAAAACCACAATCAATGCTTGAATTAACAAGCCAAGATGTGTGTGTGACGGTCAATAATTAAAGGCTGTAAACCCACGGGATCTGGATTTGGCAATGGTCTGCATTACAATCCGTAGTCTCATTTCTGTCGCCATATCCCTCAAAAATGACATCATACGCAGACGCCCGTGACGGGAACACGGGAAGCACTACCTACATTCCTTTCCCATGAGATCATGACCACCCTCTCCGGGAGCAGCCAATCAGAGACAGCGGGAAACAAAGACACTCACCCGAGACCCTCCATTAACAGTCTGATCAGGTCACAAAACACTCCAGTGAGCCGAACCACTGAACCCCTCACACACTGTTGTCACGCGGTTTCATAATGGTGCCACTTATAGTCCTCAGCGCATGAAACCATTAACAGTTTCTGCTCAGCCAAACGGACGACGGTGGTGTGAAATAAACTCAAATACAAGTGAAACTCAAATTTGAATATTGTGCAAGAGTTTATTTATTTCAGTAATTCAAATTAAAGAGATGAAACTAATATATTTAGTATATATTTAGTGTATGTGTGTATATATTTAGTATATGTGTGTATATATATTTAGTGTGTATATATATTTAGTGTGTATATATATTTAGTGTGTATATATATTTAGTGTGTATATATATTTAGTGTGTATATATATTTAGTATATGTGTGTATATATATTTAGTATATGTGTGTGTATATTAGTTTTTTTTGTTTTTTATATACACATATGCATGATTATATTTTCAGAAGGTAGACATTTCTGTATTTAAAATCCTTTTTTTATTGATTTAATGTAATATTCTAATTTTCTGAGATTTTCATTAGCTGTAAACCAAAATTACCACAATTTCAGGATAGTCTAATTTTCTAACTAACCAGTTTCACCTGTATATATAAAAAGCAAACTAATGTGACCAAAGAGCTTGTTAAACTCTAGATTTTAGTTGTTTGCCACCACTCGACTCTTATAAAAATCCCACATTAGATGAAGAAAAATAAGTTTAAAACACCTGAATGGCTGCTTCAATGAAAACAAATGGATCGGCTGAAGCTTAATTCAGTTAAGAAAGTTTGCAAAAAGATCTGAATCATTCACTGATCTAATTCAAAATATAAAAAACATTAAATAAACAAATTATTTATTACAACTACAACTTACAATTACAACTACAATTACTACAACGCATACTATATTCAGCGGGTAATCATGTTGGACGGGACTCGACTTTACACATCAGGAAATGATCGGAAAAGTGGGTTATTAAATTATTGGTTAATAATGTTCCTGCCCAAGAGGCCTCGTTAGACCAGCAGAAATGTCTCACGAAAACATGTCAGGGTACATGCCAAAATGCATGTAGTAATAAAGAAATATTACTAAAATGTAATTATGTAAATGGACATTCCATAATTATGTGTGTAAAAATATTTACTCTTGTAAATTGTACATTAAGTGCAAATAGCCCGTCTTGATGGTCAGAGACTATTCACACTAACTGTGAGAGTGTCCGCATGTGAGTGAGAGTGGAGTGAGAGTGGAGTGAGAGTGGAGTGAGAGTGGAGTGAGAGTGGAGTGAGAGTGGAGTGAGAGTGGAGTGAGAGTGGAGTGAGAGTGGAGTGAGAGTGGAGTGAGAGTGGAGTGAGAGTGGAGTGAGAGTGTCCGCATGTGAGTGAGAGTGTCCGCATGTGAGTGAGAGTGTCCGCATGTGAGTGAGAGTGTCCGCATGTGAGTGAGAGTGTCCGCATGTGAGTGAGAGTGTCCGCATGTGAGTGAGAGTGTCCGCATGTGAGTGAGAGTGTCCGCATGTGAGTGAGAGTGTCCGCATGTGAGTGAGAGAGAGAGTGAGTGTGAGAGAGTGAGTGTGAGAGAGAGAGAGAGTGAGTGTGAGAGAGAGTGAGAGTGAGTGTGAGAGTGAGTGTGAGAGTGAGTGTGAGAGTGAGTGTGAGAGTGAGTGTGAGAGTGAGTGTGAGAGTGAGTGTGAGAGTGAGTGTGAGAGTGAGTGTGAGAGTGAGTGTGAGAGTGAGAGTGAGAGTGAGTGTGAGAGTGAGTGTGAGAGTGAGTGTGAGAGTGAGTGTGAGAGTGAGTGTGAGAGTGAGTGTGAGAGTGAGTGTGAGAGTGAGTGTGAGAGTGAGTGTGAGAGTGAGTGTGTGTGAGGGAGTGAGTGTGAGTGAGAGTGAGTGAGTGTGAGAGTGAGTGAGTGTGAGAGTGAGTGAGAGTGAGAGTGAGTGAGAGTGAGAGTGTGAGTGTGAGTGTGAGAGTGAGTGTGAGTGTGAGTGTGAGAGTGAGTGTGAGAGTGAGTGGACATTCCATAATTATGTGTGTAAAAATTATGTGTGTAAAATTATGTGACATTCCACACTTTCTAAATGGACATTCCATAATTATGTGTAAAAATATTTACTCTTGTAAATTGTACATTAAGTGCAAATAGCCCGTCTTGATGGTCAGAGACTATTCACACTAACTCCGCCCACTGACGTCTGGTTGGGTCAGACAAAGTTACGGGAATGCGCTGGATTGTCAGCAATAGTTTAGGAGGGAGGCGCACGACAAAGTTTAGACGCAAATCGATTTGAGTTCGAATCCAGCCTTTGCCGAACTCGCTCTACTCCCTTTTCCCATCACTTATCAGATCGGAAAGGCATTTATTTTCAATAAAAAATAGAAACTATTCGAAAAGTGGATATAAAGTGTGTTTAATAATAAAGTGTTTATCGGTTAGGGATAGTTTAAATAGAATCTATCGCAATTTAAACCACCGCTGCCATACAATTATAGTGGACAAAGTTATTACAGGTCATGGTGGCCTTTATACACACACACATACCTCTCTGAAAGTGGGCAACACTACGGTCTCTGGCGGGCGTTTCTCTGACTACACTATTATCTGGCTCTGGACTGTGTAGCTCTGAGATCTGGACAGAGGGAGGAGACCGCTCAGCTGTGGTGTGCAACAGCACTCATTACAGCAAGCAATAACCTGCAATTTAACGTCATTACGTTAATGTATTTATCTCAAATTACTGCATACTTGTAGTGTGCGAGTTTCGAGACCAGATTACAAACCTACAAATAGAAAACAGAAAGAAAAAAAAGCCAATTTGAAACTATTTAAAAGGTCACTTAATAGAAAACAGGATTTTTCCTCTTGGCATTTTGAAGTAAAAGCATTTCAAATGTACCAACAGCACGCATCCTAATACTAAACTAGAAAACAGAGTTCAGAAATTTAAGTTAACATCACAACCATATAACCGCCCACATTTACATAACATCCATTCAGTATTCAGCAATACTGTGATAGTACGCAAGTTTAGCCGATCATAGGAGGTCATTTAATACATGCTACTATGCGTTTAGTGTATATGCACTAAAAAAATATTTAGGCCCTTATTAAAGATTTATGATAAATAAAATAGATGCAAACAGTAAATAATAAACTATAACATGTCTAATTTAAGTGTGCATACATAATTTTGTCTAAAAATGTACCTAATCCATGACAGACTGATTTGGATCATGGAGAATGAAAAGCAATTAAATAGAAAAAATGTATGAAGTTGACAAAGTCAGTCTGCTTTTGGTTCAGGCTGTAAAACAGTTCTGCCCAACAAACACAGAAACGCTGACAGCAACTTATTTTTCATTGATATTTATTTCAGCACAAACACTGGGTTTCTGAGAAGCCTTGGCTTCACACATGTACGCGGAGCCTGAAACAACGCACACGCTGCCAGCCCGGTTCCTCTACACAAGTTCACAATTCTCTGAGTTTCACCTCATGCTTCCACATATTCATGAAACGCTTGAATTTCCATGGCATGTGTTTCTGAGGTTATTCCAGAGCGATGACCTCACTCTTCTACAGGAAGTGCAGATGATGTTCTCACTTAACTGGGAGGCGACCATATGGTTTATACGACGCATTGTTTGAATCTGGCTCGCTCTGGAGAGAGGAGGATGCCGATTGAAGGCTTGTTGGTGGAGTTAGCGGAGGATTTCGTCCAGGATGTGTTGCGGATGTAAAAATACCAGCGGACATGACATGAGAGGTTGCTTTAAAATAAATGACTTCTGTTGCAACCCTGGAACACAATCACTTTGCATAATACAGTTTTACACCTCATAATTCTCTTGTGGGTCTTGTTTTTTACCCACTTTAATCTGCTGTGAAATAACCTAGATCAGTTGTTTATGCAATATCAATATTTATTACAATATAAATGTCAAACCATAAATGAAGGAAACACTTTTTTTAGACATTGCGAATGAACGTGTTTACATAAATTTACCATTAAAAATGTTGTCTAATGAAGAAATTAATTAAACTTCAAATGAAATTTTAAAATGTAAACAAATTAATTTGACAATCAAATAAAATGCATTTATAGTAACTTTTATAGTAGAGTTTTATAAAAAAGTAATACATTGGTCAATTTCTTCAAGTTAAAACGAACTTGTAGCGACATTATCATACAGATGTAGGCAAAATATCTAAGTTTAATATCGATATTGTGGATGTATTTGAGGATAAATACTGATTTAAAAATCACCTACTCCTAGGATTCTGCTTAAGACTAAAAGAAATGACCTGAAAGTGACCCTATGATCTTGTTTGACTTAGTTTGGCCTTATTTTGTAGCTCAAGCATTTTACAAGCATTAAAGTTAACAGCGCTAGTGTAGCTGTGGCATATTAATAAGATGGAGTCCAAAATCAGGCCAAAACTAGTCAAATGACACCATCGATTCACTTTCAGGCCACTTGACTGACTTCCTAAAACCGAACTACACAGCATCTATGCGGGAAGTTTACAAAGCAACAAGACAAACTACTATTGCACACAATAAGTGCTGTTTTGATGAGGGTGGAGTATAATTAGAGGGATCCAATAAAGACCAAAGGCAGTTTGAGAACCTCCTTATTAAATCATTGAAACTGAAGAAGAGGGAATATAATCTCGCCACAGCTTTTAAGTTATTGTTTTGAGTTACCATATGCAGTCATGTTCAATCCTGTCTAGACTGAAGAACATCTGGGTGGGTTCTAGTTTGGGTTCATCAAACGGTTTGTCTAGGTAAAAGTACAGACATATTGAAACACAGAAGATTGCAAAGTTGTTGATTGCTAGAAGGTTTTTCTACTCAACCACAATAGCCAATCACTGCATCAAGAGGAGGATCATGTGACCTCCGCTATCTGGACTCCTATTTGCAGTTGCATAAAGTTAAACGATGGTCAACAGTGTTGCATCATCAACTCATTGGAAATGCCTCACTTTTTATTGCTTTGTCAGTGAAAATGACATCTCATGATCTTGTTTGAGGTTGCTTCACATTCATGAAGTGAATAGAAATTGATACCTCACCTGAAATTATTCTTCAGGCTGGCTTCATACTCCCCTGTCAGAGAATAAAATTACTTCTTAACAACTGCACTACAAAGAACCCAATAAAACGCACTGAAAACCAGTAGCACAGCAAGAGCCTGCAAAAAGCAGAAACTAGCAGTGGCCGTCTCAGGTTACCCACTTCCAGCCGGACACAAGAGCTCCTGTATGAAAGCCAGTGTAATCTCAGAAAGTGTCTTTTGTAGGAGCTGGAGGCGAAGAATAAAAGACAAGAGGAGGTAGAAACCAGCAGAACTCTCTGTGACACTGAGAAAGGGCGTCTTGAACGCCCGAATGACATTTCTCATGGCCTTTTTCCATGTGTGGACCAGAAAAGTCACTCAAGAGTCTGCTATGGTTTCTACTACAAGGTACTTAAGGTAGTACTGTCAAACAGCATTTTGCAATAAAATAGCATGTAGGGCTGCACAATTAATCGAATTTGTAATCGCGATTACAATTACGGATGCCACAATTATGCAATCGTTTAAAGGCGCAATTACAAAAAAATTCATTATTCTGTGTGCTTACGATGTGTTTTTTACAGATGTGTTTTCTACAGCTTATCTTAAGGTTTTTTTTTACTTTGGTTTCTTTAAATAAAAATATATATTTGACATTTTGGCTTAATGCTATAGAAAAGCAAAAAAAGTTATTTTCAGGAAGAGTGTTTTCAGCTTGTATTTTGATATAACAAAATGGCATGCAGTCGCTTCAAACAATTGCATAAAGCTATTCAAAACAATTAAATGTAAATGATAATCATAATAATCGCAACTACAATTTCAAGGGAATAATCGACAATTATGATTTGTCATAATCGTGCAGCCCTAATATCATGCTAAATTTAAATTTGCATTCAAGAAAAAGCTTAAAGGTAATGAAAAAGGTCAAACAAGCAAATCTTTTGTAAAGTCCAAATGTCTAAACTTGCCCCGGTGCACAAAAAAGGCTTTGAAGCTTTTTTTTTTTTTTTTACAGATCTGAAGTCATCCAGGCTCAGCCCAGCCAAAGTAAATAACAGTAGGCAGGAAATCTGTGTAACCGTTCGCAAATCTTTTGACTTACTGCTCGGTGACAAACAGCAGTGAAAACACACATCGCAACAGAAAAAACGACTGGCCTTTTGGGTCGCTTCCAAACAAGCAGATTGCATTTCTATAGGATTCTTTGTTTTCCCGTTTTATTTGCACTCATAAAAATCCCCAGCACTCCCTGATCTGCCAGACATGCCTGAACTGTAAATCAAACACTAGCTCTGGTACCTTCCACCGGGCAATACAACAGAGTATACAAGCACAGAAACATTGGCTCCTGACCAAGGCTTGAGACTTCAAGCTTCTACTTGATATTTTTCTTAGGATGCACTTTCATATCCATGTTAATGCAATTTAAAGTTGCTTTCGGCCTTAAATACACCGCAATCTTTTTGACCTTTAAACTAGGAGCCACTTAATTCCTGAACTGGTCAATGCCTAATCAGATTCAGATTATTTATTTAATGCCATGTCAGCATTCAAAGCTATTTTAATGGCATAAATGTAATTACAAAAATACAAATAAATACAATAAAAACAAATACAGCAAGTCATATTATACAAGATTTTTAAAGTTAACATATCAATGCCTAATCACTTCAAAATGATATATACATATAATGCATAGACATATACATACTATAATGATATATAAAATGATAAATAGGCACATGTTTCTAGAGCAGCAAATCATATTAGAGTGATTTCTGAAGGATCATGTGACACTGAAGACTGGAGTAATGATGCTGGAAATACAGCTTTGATCACAGAAATAAATTACACTTTAAAATACTTTTAAATAGAAAACCGTTATTTTAATTTGTATTAATATTTCACAATATTACTGAAGAAAAATATAAAACGCAGCCTTGGTGAGCATAAAAGCCATTTTTTACAAACATAAAAATATAGTAGTGTATCGCCTGCAATGTACAATAATGAGAACATGGAAGAGATGTTTCGAATTAAAAATGACATCAGAGTCAAAGAATTTGAAAAATGTCTAGGAAGAGGTTAAAATGCGCTTCAGAGGAGCGTGATTGTGCAAGCGGTGAGTCTTGATGAGATCATCACACAGTCTCAACACAGATGGCATATGTTGGGAGAGTAAATTATTAACTTTAATCACATACTGACCCACTGCATGGGTCTAAAGAACAGCAGGACGGTGAAACGAGTGGTTACAGAACACAGAAGTGTTAATGTAATCCAGAACATGTAGGAAACCAGACAAGTTCTGCCTCGAGGAGAGAAGACTTTAAGAAATTGCTTAGTCGTGCATTGACATTGCGTTGGCGTCAATTACATTGTTTCTTTTGCCGGTTACATTGGCCCACGAAGGTCACAGCTTCATTACAAACAATGCAATCTGACCTTTGCTACCATGCAGATGGGAGAAGCATTTCCTGCGCTGACCTAAAAACATTCCTCTTTCGGTCTCTGTCAGGTTCAGACTCGGTGAAAAACTCAGTCCAAGCATGTGGTCAGACTTAAAGGAACACTCCACTTTTTTTGGAAAAAAAACTCCTCATTTTCCAACTCCTCTAAAGTTAAACAGTTGAGTTTTACCTTTTTTTTTTTTTAAATCCATTCAGCATAATGATATCGCAATTTATCATTTTCTGTCGGTCTTAGTACACGATGTAACTACAGAAGAGTCAAGTTTTAAATAGGAAAAATATCGAAAACCTTTGGTTGTTTTTTTGAGAGAGATGCTAACGGTCTAATCAGATTCAATGATCTATGCTAAGCTAAAAGTGCTACCGCCAGACCCAGAGTTTGGCTGAATGGATTAAACGGTAAAACTCAACTGTTTAACTCTAGGGGAATTGGAAAATGAGCCTATTTCCACAAAAAAGGGGTGTTCCTTTAACGTAAATGGAAGATGTGAAGGATGACAACGGCTAAAACGTAGCCCACAGAGAAACCTGTGCAGTGAGGAACGGGGTTGTTTTAGGCAAACACTCCTCTTCAGGCTCTCTAGCTCTTTTTTTTTTTTAATGCAGTGTGACTGAGAATATTTTTAAAGAAGAAAGTTCTATAGCAACCCTGAAATATTTGCTCAAGGTCTCTCCTCTCAAAACACTTCTGTACATGTTCATTTTCCATGTTCTGGTTTGATTGTTTGGACTGAGGGCAGAACGACAGTAACTGGGATGCATTACTGAAACTGTGATTGAGCTGTGATCACTGAAACTGTGATCGAGCTGTGATCACTGAAACTGTGATCGAGCTGTGATCACTGAAACTGTGATTGTGATTTTTTACATTGAGCACGTCCACACCCTGAACATGAGATCTGTTCATACAGCTGCCTGTCAGAACAACTCCTGAAAACTTTCACTTACAGAGTGAAAGAAACAAATGCATGTTGATATGGCTGTGGTTCACTGCCTTCTCACCGTAACCCTTCCACGGTAATTCATCCAACAAGCTCCTAAAATCCTTCATTTCAGCGACGGCAGGTTATTCTGTAGGCTGCCGAGATCAGAATAAAGCCAGGAGGGAACGTTTTAAACCAAATGAGGGGGGGGAAAAAACTCAGCAATTTAAGACGAGCAAACCTTTGGCTCACCCGCACCGTTCCCGCTACTGTTTGCATAGCATGAAGATTCGGCATCTGACAGCCGGGAATCACACACACACGCACTGTTCTGGGCAATGGAAATAAAATGAGAATCGAGTAACCACCTCAGACGCGTAGAGAAACATCTGATGCTTTTCCATTGGCTGTTCGACAAGCCAAAGATCATTTAGAGACAAACGGACTGGAGCGAAACGTAATGAGAGTAGACAATCCAACCCACAAGGACTGACTTAAAGTGTTTGTTTTGTTCCGATTCATTTTTATAGATCTACAATGGATTAAACATGATACGGACAAAAAAAGAAAAGAAAATGAAGCATATTTGTGAAATTAAACCATAATTTAATGCTACTCAAAAACAGCCCAAACTAACTCTCTGGTGGGGAAGCTGGCGCTCAGAAAGACCACAGTCGAAACTGGTTTTTAATAATACGCTTTTCCATCAGACTTTGCCCTGGGAACACTTTCAGACGTCTTAATTTCTCAGAGGGGAAGTTTTAAATCTCGACCGACTCGGACCACTTCGGCTTTGGATATGTCAACTCATGTGTGACTAACTCCTTCACAAATGCACTCCAGAAATCCCCGACCTAGTCTTACCGGCAACAAACACACAAGCAAGCAAACATTACAATGGCAAGAAGCTACATTTGAACCTTCTGCCTGTTGTCAACAAGAGAGAAAGCTCCCTGTGGTTTTACACCAAAATAAAAGCTTGTTTAACGTTTGGAAATGGATTAAGATGAATATTAGTTAGTTGAACTGCAAAAAATTACTATTATTATTAATATAATCTTAGATATTTCACTGTAAAATTAAATTATTAATTATTATTATATTTTTATTATAAAATTATATCATATTATATTTCACTAATTTAAAGCAGCATTTAATAAATTACCAATTTATTATTTTATTAAACGTATTAGTATTATTATATTTTACATTGAAATACAAGAAAAGATGATGATTATTATATGTAACAATATTATTGTTATTATAGTAGCTAAATATAATTACTTTTTTTATACTTTTTTTTATATTATATAGGGTATAGTTTTCTTATAGGGTATCATTATATATTTAGCCAAAATCTGTCATTTATATCCATGGCATATGACTATGTAACAATAATAATAATAATAATAGATTTTTTTTTTTTTAAATGACATGATTTTTGACATTTCCAAAGCATATATACATGCAGCAAAACCGTTTACTGATGACCAAAACGTGACCAAACTGAAAAAGCACCGTGGCTTTGTTTATGCAGATCTTTGCAGATTAAAGTCTGAATCTGTCGGTGTTGATCTCAGAGGGAGGCCGCGGCGGCTTGCGGTCCGTGCTGTGATTAAAGGACATTAAACAGCAGTGAATTCCACGAGCATGACCGATCTGCTGGAGAATCCTATTTGTTGAGGATGAGAGCAGAAGCAGCGAGCGGGAACAAGCTTTCCACATGCGTCAGGGTCAAGCCTCTCTAACGAGACGTCGCTGAGCCAGGCTTGGCAGAAGGACGAGTTTCGATTCGAGCAGCGAGATGAACTCTTGTAGGAACTCAAACTGAGCGTTTGCTGTTAGCGGGATTTCTAGACGGCTACCGTTAGAAAGGGATGCACGATAAATGGAAATAAAAGAGAATCATGATATGGCTGTGCATGTGGGCATGTGCATTATCAAATCACGAAGGTGGAATTCCATTAAATGCATGCATGCACTGTGTGTTTCAGGCTATGTTTACACGGAAACGATCTGAAGAGAAAACGCAAAAGTGGGGTTGCGTTATCACTTTTTATTCTGCGTTTAGACGAGCGTTATGGGGGGGAAATCCGCGTGCATATGGTGACGCAAAAGTGTGTGAAATTCGATGTAGTGTGCACTCCAGGCGGCTAGGTGGCGATGTGAAGCACTGACACACAACAACACCAATATCTGAGAATATTTTGGTGAAACTGCTGAAAAGATTCGTACGTTTATCAGAGCTGCGAGGGCAACTTGAAGGTCCGACGTATGGAAATAATTCGACATGTTGGTTATTTTCCTGTACTGGCGCATGCCTGTGACGTAAACACGTACGCAACGAGAGCCACCGTGACCAGATTTGCGTTTTTACCCTTTAGACAGGAACATGACGGTGGAGCGTTTTTAAAATTTCCACTCTGGAGGGTGGTTTCACTTTTTTGCGGTTTTAAGCCCCCAAAACGCTGTCGTCGTGTAAACAAAAGGCACATCCGATAAAATATTTTTACGCTTTCGCCCGAATCGTTCTCGTGTAAACAGGGCCCCAGAGCAAAACGGCACGGTGTTCATTTACACACGAGCAGCTCATGATTCAGTCTCGGTTCTGAGTTAATGCTGCTCCACACAAACTCTGCATCTGCTCTGAGTTGGAGTTGCTTATTACAGGCATTTGGGAATGAAACATGAGCAACCATCTCCCCAAATTTGTAATGAGAAGCACTTGTTGTAAAAACCGGCTCAATGGGGTTTCAAGCCAAAATTAAAGCTTGATGGTTTCTCTTTTGTAAATGAACATTTATTTACTTTAACCATCTTTAAAAAACATTCCTATTCTTACTTGTGAATGATTCATGCAAGTTAAATAGGTTGTGTATTACAGTTTAAGTTGCATGCTAAAACATCAAATGTGTGCATCACCTCCCTAAGCACAGACAGGAAGACGACGCTTAATCATTTCGCACAAACTAATGAGGTCATGCGATGATGTCAACTCATTCATCAGCACACTAAGAGTCCAAACATGTCCTCATCCCACACCTCTCTAATGGGAAACTAATAGCGAACGACCCTGAAGACACTTTCTTCACCGTCGGCATGACTTCAAGCACGTCTTCGGCCATTACATCCCTCAAACTGAGAGAAGATCAGGACAAATGTAGCATAATCATAGTTAATAGACTGACTAAGCAAAAACCACCATCAGAACATCAATACAGCCACTGGGTCTAATTCAGGAGACCACACGATGATCAAAGACATGTTTTGGAAAGAATTGATATGGTATGGAGCGATCATGTCAAACCACACTTGTGAGGGAAACAAAAAAAACAGAAGGACTGGTTAGAAACCTGCTAATACTACGACTATGAATTGTGCAATCCTTGCAAAACAAGCTATTATACAACCTCACACAATCAAACTCGAAGACTAGAAGAAACCGTCAGTCCGGGCCAACCGTTCACCCAGTTGACGAAGCCATAAACCTTTCCAATTATTCCTCGTTTTTCACATCAGAGAGAGAGAGAAACCAAAACCCACACAAATAAACTCCTGTGAGATTTACGGTCATAACACCAGACGGTGTGACCCATTGGTGTTTATTTCTCTGCGAGTTGTCACCTATCTCTGAACACGTCTGCGCTTTGAAGCGCTGGAAAGTCTGGGCACTGCCCTCACGATAACACTCAACCTTTCCAAGCGCATCT
>CM060626.1:2308353-2350853 GCA_030578275.1 Meda fulgida
TTGACAGGTGAGGTTGAGACAGAGATGCACTTTCTCCTACAATGTGAAGCGTTCAAAGACACAAGGAACCTTTACTTTAACAAATTTATCTATATAATCCCAAATTTCAAAGATCTGAATGAAATTTCTAAATTAAACTTTCTCCTGGGAGGAGGAGACAACTTATCTTGCTTCCAAATATGTACAAACATGCCACAACCTGAGGGGCAGTGTGACCGACACACACACACACACACACACACACACACACACACACACACACACACACACACAAATATATCCAAATATTGTGTTAAATGCTTATCTATCTATCTATCTATCTATCTATCTATCTATATTATTTGTATATTTTGTATACACTTTGGCAACATTGTTGCAAAAACCTTCATGCCAATAAAGCCCCTTTAAATTGAATTAACAGACAGAGAGAGAGACCCAGACAGACAGACAGAGACCTATCAAGTATGAGTAACAGACAGTATTAGTAATGCCTTAAACTGAAGAACAGTGCGATTTTAACTCGACACGACGGCCTTTCAGAGTGAGTGACGCTGCATAAACCTCAGGACGGGTGTGGCGAGTGTTATCAGACTTCCTGTCATCGATGATGTGCTGAGTCTGCGTCAGGGAGGGTTATACGCCCACATGCCACAGTCATGTCAAGCGAAGGCCCCCGGGGGCCCTGAATGTGTGAGAGAAGAGTCGATGAGGTTTGGCAGTAGGTGCAGACAGCAGCCACAGGCCTTCCTTCAGAATGTGGATCCACGTTTCACTGCAATCTCAAATTTACAGATCTGTCCTGACTTCCAGACAAAAGACCAATTCAACAAAGGTATTCAAGACATTATACACCTTATTGTGGGAAAAAAAAGATCAAAGAGATGTGCTTGAGAAAGCAATTTTGTCATGAGAACAAATATATTTTATGGTGCCTTATAAATACCAAAGATGCTTCATAATGCACTGCAAACACCTATAAAACACAAACATAACACAAGCTTCTAAAAAAAGAAGCTGTTGTAAGGTCTGCCATCCTGTGTTCATGGCTACAAACAACATTTCAAGACTTTTGGTAGAAATTTTCACAATACTAGGCTTTAACTAAGTTTCAATAAATTAGGGGTATATATATATATATATATATATATATATATATGATTGCAATGATTTGTGCTTCTCAGCCTGCTAAGAGCAAGTTAGTTACTACTTTGATTTAAAAAAAAGTATATTATATGCTTATATCAAAAACATGATGTAGGTGTTCTGCATCAGTTAATAAGTTGATAAAAACGAATCAAACTAGTCAAGGAAAGTGAAATTGTTTTATTGAAGTCATGCACATCACACTTGTTAGTGCAAATACCCCTTATCTGTATTATTCTACGTTTTTACAAAATAGAATTCTGACAATGAACTATCTTTGATGTTCAAAACAAAAGTGTCATTCTGAGCTCTCAATTCAAGAAAGAAATTAAAAAACAATATTTACGAACAAAACTATATACAGGCAGTGTGCTGTACTGACCTGGTTGGTAGTTGGTGACCAGTTTAAATATATTTTCTCAAAGGCCCTGAAAAACAGCAGGTTTAGCTTTGATTCTAAACTGACGACTCAACACCATCTTTAAATTGACAGAAGAATACAAACTTTAAGCTTACGAAAACCAGCGTTTAGCCTAGGTTCAGTTACGACCTATTAAACAAGTTCCACATCTCAAATTTGCATATGCAAGAAAAACCTCTTGTTCAGCACATTTCAAGAAGTATCAAACATGCATTCTGAATGTGGAACCAAAAATCTTAAAACTGCATGTTCAAGCCCCCCAAAAAATTTTTTTGCATGTTAAAAATGCATCTATAAAAGTACATTAAAATGAACTGGAACGGAGAACTCGTATCTCGATGTAAAACAAGGAAAAGGCCAATGCATCATATCCTGAAAACTGGCTCCAGCAGCAAATTAGATATGACCAATATCATTTATATCCAATTTTTTATTTTGAGACTATAACATATATTTACACACAAACATTCATACATACATATTTACAAACGGCCTATGAGCATTCTTCTATCTAACGTGAAGGACGATGTTCCAAACGGATACTAACAAATAAAGTCCATCATGCTGCTAAAGAATGCATTATGAACCAAACGCTGTTTTCAATGCAAGAGATCTGTTTTTTAAAGCTATGCTTTCTGTGCTACAAGCTTTACTTTTTTGCATTCATGGTCAAATCCATGTTGAAGCATTCAATGGATTTTTGTTGTCTTTCCAGTAAAATAACAAAAGATGCAAAAACAAAAGTCCTTGACTCGCTGAACCAGATGAGTTAGGCTTTTTGCTCCAAGACTGTTTATTTACAGCACAGCAAACAAATGTGAACCACACACCAAACACATCATTGGTTAATTCATCTTCCTCCAGTCTCAAAGCAGCTTGCACATCCAAAATTAAACAACTCTGTTCACCCCCAAAATAATTCACTCTCACACATTTCTGTGCTTCATAGGAGTGGACTTGTGGCGCTTCCACCCATTTATCATCCCCCCCCCCACCCGCCATTCATTTTAAAGCCTTTGCATTCAATTTCATTCTGTAAGAAGAGACCTATTTTACATGTAAGGCAGCACAATCCCAGAGCCTTTTTCAGGAGGAACTGTAGGAGTTTCAGTACAAAAAAGACGGGCAGGAGCCGTGAACTCAACTCTAAGTCCGAACTGCAGGACAGTGTGTTGGTAAAAAGCTACAACATTTGTTTTTTTCTTTAAGTTTTTTTTTAAGGTCAATGCTCCATTCCATCTGACATTGACCACAATCCTATATGTTAAGAACGTTGAATTTCAAAACCATCTAAATACTTGTAGTGTGTCTCTGACATGAACATTTGCTTATACGTGATACAAGAGAAAACAGCCATAGATAACAACGACATCACTGCGCTAGAAGCATGTCGGATTGAACACAATAACAGCACAGATGACGTGAAATTTAGACTTTTTTTTTGTCCATTCAAGATCAAATTGATACGCTGCATGAGTGGAACAAGAGTGGCACTTCAATGTGAACTAGTCCTAGTAGTATTTAAAATAGGCACTTCTCCCCTCTGTGCCCTAGAGTTCAGATTCTCATTTGGCTGTACATCTATTTTGGTTTACCACATCTAACATGGAAAACCACAAGAAACAAAAAGTGGCTGACAGAAAACGTGTTACCCATCCAAGAAAACAAACAAAAAAGAACGTTAGGCCTAGTTTAGGCCATTTTAATAATCAAAAATGCAGATAGATTATTTATTCTATAATATGCATTAGAACTTTATTCCCTCTTTCTTTCTATACTATATACATTTGCATTTTACACAGACATTGGGGCTGTAATTGTCAAAACGAGAGGTATTAGGTTCAGATTTATGCCATGTGCCCAGACTAAAACTGACATTGGGATAGGACAAAGGGCCAAGAAGTGGTTGAGACGAGAGATGTGATTGGATGATGTTCTCAGGACGAGCTCTTGGAAAAGTTGGGATAAAGCACCACTGCTGTCACTGCAACCACTGCGGCAATCACCGGCATCCAGGGCATCCATCCGCTCTGAAACCAGGAGGAGGAAAAAACAGCGGTGCGGTTAATAAAGGTCATTAGATGTACCAGAGCAACCAGGACAGAAGCACTGGAGACTGGAGCTAAAGAGACAGAGAGAGACCTGGGTGATAGTAAGAGACCAAGAGTTCAAGAAACACAAATAAACGGAGAGAAAGAGGGAGAAGAAAGGAAAAGCAAATATTTGAGTGAAACTGGGAGAACCAGTTACCTCACAGGAGTTATAAAGCAAATAAAAGCAAATACAACAGTCTTTCTTTAAACTTAAAGAAAGAAAAGTTGCGTTTTAAAGGAACAGTTCACTCAAAAATTACAATTTAGACAATTTACTCAATGTTGTTTCAAACCTGTGTGACTTTCTGTGGAACACAAAATTAGCAATTTAGCAGAATTTTCATGCTGTTTTTTTCTGTGTCAATCTCTAAAAAGCAGAGAAAAAAAGAAAACCCAATAATAATGGTCTAAAACTTTCAAATGTAAAATTATTTTGTCAGGAAACCGCTTAATACATGAATTTTAAAGCTTTTGAAAATGCAGCTATTTTTTCTCTCCGATTAATGCTATTCAAATGGGTCATTCTTTAGAGCAGAAAATATGGAAATTCATATAAACATGGTATAAAAATTACCTGAAGGGGGGGGGGGGACACCTACTGTGAACAATTTATAGAGGCTCTCACCATAAATGCACACTTTTTGGCGTGTTCTCGCCGTTCGAAATGGGAACGATTTTAGTTGTAGGAATGCCTTTTTTGGGGACTAAATTAGCTCCTACTTCAGAGTTGGGTCTTACCCAGCACAATAGGAACTACCAGTGATGCAAGCGTAAGTTAACTAACCCTAATCCTACCGACTTCCTGTATGGTTGTCACAAAATGATATGGTACAACTTGGAACACAATGCATCAGTCATATCTATGACACTTTTCTGCCGCTGCTTTGTTATTTTCAGTTTGACAGCCACTGATCACTTTATGCTTTCATTGTATGAAAATAAGCAGCATGAACTTTCTTCAAAACCTCTTCTTTTGGTTCTTTGAATGATAGTAAGTCATACAGGCTTGAAACAGCATGAGGGTGAATACATGACCATGGTAATTTTGGGTGAAATATGCCTTTAATTTCATGAAAGTAAAGAAGAAAAGGAAAAGATGATGATGATGAGATGACCAAAATGCCCCAAAACAACAAAAATAGAGAAAGAATCCAAAATCCCCAAATGCAAAGATTTATATGACCACTATGGCGATCCAAGCAAGACAGACAGTTGATGTGATTGGTTAGTAGTAGGTGATTCTGGGTGGACGAGGAATCGGTTAAGAGTTCCCCACATGTTGCCAAGCACCAAAAAGGGATTTTGGGGCAAAGCGGGTGCAGAGATGACGAATGAGAGTTTGCCATGCACAGATCGTATATATGTGATGATATATACAGAAGTGGATATACAGGAGACACACAAACACAGACTCAACAGGAGCGTGTGTACCTTTCTACCACAACTGGCTGAAGCACCAATACAGCAAAGCCAGGAATAGACCGATGAAAATGGCTTGGACAGGCTGCAATATGGATGGCTAGAGGAGGGAAGGGATATTACAAATAAAACAAAAAATCAATCTTCAAACTATTCAACGGAAATCAGGCTGGGGAGTCGAACAACTACAACAAACATACAAACAAAAAGGGTCATAAAAGGGTGCAGTGGGAGGATCCATTGATAAATCAACACAAACAAAAATATCAGACGCCCCATAACCACAAACACATTTAGAAGCATGACATCAGAAACGAGGACAGTGTTCAGGGCATTAATAACACACAGGAAAGGAAAAACTGGTTATTTGCATTCAACTAAATATATCTACAATTTGCAAATCAAAGACACGTGAAGTGATTGTGACTCTAATCAGCAGTGTGCAAGGGATTGTACTGAGGGAATTGTGGGATACACTAAGGTGATAATTAGTGTTTGTGTATCAAATTGTAACCTCCAAAAATTAACAAATGGCCAAAAATCAGCAACTAAAAGTGTCAAAAAACAGCAGAATATATTCTCCTTTTAGGTCATAATGATGAAAAAATGAGAACCTGAAAGTGAAAATTCTGAAATCTTTGAGGGGCTAATATTTTACAAATAACAATATATGACAAACAAAATGGAGATAAACATCAATATCCAAAAATGGAGCAATTCCAAGAGGGTCGTCGCACCAATGAAAACCTAATGAAACCTATTGGGTATTTTTGTTTGAATAACAAACCATTTGAATGCACCTATGATGCCCACAAATGCTCTCTCTAACTTGTTGCACCTGAAAATGCTGGTGTTAGCAAAGAATATTTGCTAACAACTCACAAAATTGTGTGTTCTTGTATGTGTATGTGTGTGTGTGTGTTCTTCTGTGTTTTCCAAAGCCATGCAAAACAGCGAAGTAAGATCTATCACTGGTTGCTGACAACTGCATTAAATGGCGTAATGTAAACGACAGCTAATTAAACAAAGTATAGTATAGGCTGAAATGCAGTGCGTATAAGGTTTATTCTGTTGCATTGCGAATGAAACGTGCTGGTTGCGAGACTCACAGTGCTGCCCTTCTCTTGCAGGAGTTTGAGGTTGACCTTGCACTGTTCCAGCTCATCGTTGATGGAGCATTTCTCCTGCTCCGTCTGTTCATATCGGTGCCGGAGATCTGACAGCAGATGCTGAGTGTCGTCATACTAGAGAGAAAGAGAGAGAATAACATGCAATCATTTAAAAAAACAAAAACAAAAAAAAAAACAGGTTGTAGTCCAACCGGCAGTTCTCATCACCCTGGTTCCCTCGACAAATACCCAATAGGATTTTCCCATTGGTTTTTGGATTATCACAAAAAGCAAGCTCTGTGATCAACAACAGTTTATGATACTGACACTTTTGGTACATAAAGATAATTTTCACAGATTAACAACTTCTGAAGCCTAAATACAGTCACTAGAAGTAAAAGGCTAAAGGTAAGCTATAAACGAACTACACCACGGTCGGACGAATTCAACGTCACCATGGCATTCGATAGCTCATTCAGTTTTTATCTAAAAAAAACTTTTTCCCAGAAAGTTTGAGTTAGAATAGTTTATAAGAGCATAATAAGCATAACGAGGCTGTAAATACGGCCTGAGCTTATCTGTTCAGCGTGATGACGTTCAATTTCCCTGACAGCCTCTGTAGTCCCACTTAGACACCTATTAGCAACCTTTTTGCTTTTTTCAAGACACGTAACAGCTTAAAAAAAAATCACGAGTGGGGATATACTGATGTATTATGCCGTGGAATAAAACGTGAAAGTGTCTTGAGCTTGTGTTCACCTCTGACTTTATTTTTGCCATTTTAAGTCGCCATGGAATCAAAATGTACTTTGTTTAGCGCACATTACTAGTCTTGTGGTGAACAATTAATCAATTACCAATTAAAGTTAATACACATAAAAAATGGTTTGTCATGGTAATCTTGGGTAATCTTCTAAAGTAAAACCCTGCCCTCTTTTCAATATCCCATTGCAATATGTCATTACACTGGAGAAAAGTCGGTTTCAACTTCCGGTTCACAGGGAGTAAAATGCTTGTTTCCATGTTTTGGCCTACAAAGTAATGTCATACCAGCTATTTGTGCGTTCAAGTCCTTGTGCGAAATTTGTATTTACGAGATGGGAAGTCGTGTTTACGACGGCATGTGCGTTCAAGTCACTTTCGTCGGATTAAGATGGTGGTTTACTTTCTCTTAATTAATTATACAAAAATACAGCAAGGTTCTTAAACTCTAGTTATAGAAAACGAAGAACAAAGAAATGTGCATTTTTTAAGTTTTTAATTAATATATGAAGCCACTGCAAACTTTATCATTACATATTATATTGTTATATTTTAATGCCATCATATTCTGTGCAGGTAGTTAACTTACTTCACTGTAAATAGAATAGCCTGACAATATCACTGCTAAATACCTTTAAGTATTGTGATATTCGCCATGTTTCTCACTGACACGCCCACAACTCGTAAAGATCAGACTTAAAGAAAATCCAAAGTTTGTATTTACGACATTGTGGTGGCGTTCATGTGAGTTCAACTCGTAAATACGATCTTTACGAGATTTTCACGGCGGGTTCACGAGACTTGACACATTATTATCCTGTGCAAAATTTTGGGAAGTTGATCGTACCTCCTTCTGCAGGTCTCTGGTGCGGCTCTCCGCTTGAGACAGTTGGACCTTCAGTTTGCTAGCGTCCTGTTGGTGCTGGTCTTGTATTGAGCCCAGTTTATTCGCCAGGTCACCCTGGGATTTCTCCAGATCGTTTAGGCTGCTGCACAACGTCTCACTCCGCTCTCGTGAACTGCGATACAAAGATTCAGATTCAGATTATTTTATTTAATACCAGCATTCAGAGCTATTTTCATGGCAAAAATTCTATTACAAAAATACAAATATCATGTAAATACAATAAAAACAAATACAAAAACAGCAAGTCATATTATACAAGATTTTTTAAATGAACATATGATAAAAAAAAAAAAAATCTAAAACCATTTCAGGCATAATCTTATTAAACATGTCCTTAAGTAACTTCATAAAAGAGCATTCTGCTTGTGCGATACAAAGAAAGGAAAATAAATACTCTAAGAATGTTGTGGATGTGAAGCTTTAGGGCAGATGAGCTCATAGCAGTGATGATAAGATAACGTAAGCACACTGAATAGGGGTGCTTAAGTACAGGACAAATGTGCTTAAACATTACAATGGTTACCTGTCATGATGCAGTTGTTGTGTAATATGGGGAGTGAAACATTCTCCATTTATGTGAGCAGGTGTGGACTGTGTACTAAAACATTTTAAATCCTGGTGACTCACTTTTGTTGTGTGAAATTATCTAAACGACACTGTCATCGTGGCCCTGTTGTGAATGGGCTGTTTGTGTGCATGTGACCCACCTGTCGAGCTCTTCCTCTAGTCTGAGGAGTTTCTGCTTTAGCGTTGTCTTCTCAGCCCGAAGACTGTCACATTCATTCTGCAGACCAGAGCACTCGGCCTGAAGCTTCTCTAATTCACCTGACAGACAGAAACAGAGGGAAAAATTATTTAACACCTCCATTCACACATCAAATCTCCTGTTAAGCATTTACTAGTAATACATATATATATATATATATATATATATTTATTAGTGCTGGGCAACAATTAATCACATCCAAAATAAAAGTTTGTGTTTACATATGTACAGTGTATAATCATTTTGTGTATATATATATATATATATATATAAATAAATCACACATGCATGTATATATTTAAGACAAATGTGTTATTTATACATAAAATATTTATAATATAAATGTATACATTTATGTATAGAATATACATGCAAATACATTTTTAAAATATATAAATGCATATGTGTGTATATATGCACTAAATAATTATACAACGAACACACACATATATTGTGTAAACGAACTTTTTGCGATTAATCGTTGCCCAGCACACATATATATATATATATATTAGTAATTATAATAATTAAGAGAGAGATTAGTCACACCATTTCACACAATACAATCTAAATATAAATCATTAAAAAAAATGTATTTAAATAAAAAATTATTTTGTGCTTTTCAAACACAGGCTTATTTAATACTTGCATATTCTGGCTTTCAGCCCAGTGTGTCCGTTTCCATACTTTTTGGTTTCAGCATTGAATTTTTATTTTGGTAAATCAAAACTATTAAATTTATCCTGTCATGCTTTATTTTAATGGATGAGAATTTGTGCAGCCTAACATGGGTTCAAAAGATCTCAGAAGCAGTGTCAAAACACTTACATATACATTTTTCCGTGAAAAACAGAACAAGGAACCAATCAATAATAAATAAACCCAGCAGGATAGACGATAATAAAACTGTTTCCATGACTCTGGACGAAAGAGGGCCTGGAGAAAAAGATCCCAGTAAGGCGGCTAAATTAAAACCACATGTGTGCGTTCTCAATCTGTGAAGAAATCTTGTGTAATGAAATTATTCTTCCGGAACTTAATGAATAGAATAAAATAAAAGTAGGCAGCACAGCAAATTAACATTTAAAAGTATGGTATAGTGTAACCAAAAAACATACACATTACACTTTGCCTAGCATTCAAAACTCAGGGGTCGATTAGATTTCTTAAACAGCAGTATTGTGAAATATTACAATCTCTATTTGAATATATTTTAAAATGTAATTTATACATTTGATGACAAAGCTGAACTTTCAGCATCATTACTCCAGTCTTTAGGGTCAAATGATCCTTCAGAAATCATTTTAATAGGCTGATCTGGTGCTTAATATTTTGTGGAAACCGTGATAAAAACATGTTATGTCCTAAAACAGATTTTCCTGCTGGCAGTAGATATTAGCGTAACAGCAGGAAAATAGGATTCTAATGTATATAAACTCAAAAAGAAAAAAGAAAACACAAACTATACAAATGAGAGGAAACTAAAGTTTCCAAACATGAATCAAAGGCGCTAAAGACAGAGATCAAAGACACCCAGATCAGTGATGATCTCAGCCACTGTTCCTCTGAAGTCAGCTTGATTTATGACACCCAGAGACACACAGAAACATTGAAAGCCAAACAGCACATGAGGGACACGGCAGGTTCACCACAGGAGCTGTAATGACGACATGCTAAGCTGGCCTGACTCTGAACAAAAATGAATGGTGTGTCAGTACCTTGGAGTTGGCTGGCTCTCTCCTGGTGCTGGCTCTGGAGCTGGAAGCTGGCCTGCAGATTGCTGATCTCTACTTCATACTTTGCTGCCGTCTGTCTCCATTTGTCCAGTTCTGCGGTGACGATGCTCAGGTCTCCCTGCAGGGCGGCGATCTCCCGTTCCCGCTCGGCAGTGGCGGCCTCCATGGCGTGCCGGAGCACCAGGATCTCCTCCTGGGCGCTGTAGAGCTCGTCTCGGGTGGTGGAAATAGTGTTTTCCCTCTGCTCACGCAAAGCCTCCATGTCCGACTGGAGCTTCGCTAGTTGAGCTGAAGAGAAAGATGAGTTACGGTCTTTTTTTTATTTTTTACCATGATTGACAGGTGGTGTTCTGTCAAACTAGCAGTGAAGCGTCAGAATTTAAGCAATGAAAATTTTATTTTTGGTTCCGTCTAAACCGTTTTGGAGGGTGAAGATCATTTTGAATGATCTGTTCAGTTCACTTAAAACTTTAATTTTTAGTGCATCTCCCAACCAATAATCACAATAAGCATTGTGCTTTGTTACTTTTTGATATGCAACAAAGTCTGAGTTTTCAAATTGTCAATTTTCATAACAAAATTCAATAAATGTTATTTTGGCACTCTTTAAATGTGGCACGTGAACCAATTATCTACTTTACTACTAGTTATAGCACGAAATAAACATGAATGAACACCAGAAGGTGTGTTAACAAAAGATACAGCACAACTTACTGAAATGTCTCATGTAATCAGTGCTTTTTTTAACCGTGGAAAGACGTCAATAGAACTTGTAAACATGTCACGTAAAGTTATACTTACCTCAGAAAAGCCATTCAATAAAATATATGCAAAAACATCCTTTATATTTTTACTTAACATGTTGTCTTAATTATTTAATGTCTGAATAATAAAAATGTCATCAAAACAAGTTATTAAAGCCACATTTAAAGATTTATATTTCAACAATGATTCGGACTAGAAACAATTATAATTAAAAAGTTAAAATTAAAAACGAATGCCTTGTGTGGAATCTAAATGTTTATATACAGCTCAGTTTTTATTTGAGGGTTGATTATTAAATAAATGTAATTTATTATTTAAAAAACTTTTTCTGTTTCTGTAATTTCAGTAAAAAAATTATTTCGGTGCATCGCTTAAAACTAGGTCAACCCATACTGATGATTAGATTCAGATTAGATCCATTTTATGAAGAGATAGTCAAAACACTGCAGAAATGTGTGTGTGTTTGAAGGACTCACTCTGTAAGAAGCGGATCTGTTTAGCAGATTCTTCAGTCTGCTGTCTGTTGGTTGTCCTCTCCTCCTCAAGCAGGGCTAATGGGAAAAAGACATTCAGTGATTCACGCTAAACCCAGAGCAATCATTACTCTCGATTATTGATGCTGAATCACTATTAAATAAGCACTCAACACCCTGACGTACCTTGAAGCTCAAGGCATTTCTGTTTGCCGGTGTTGGCGAGCTCCTGGGCCTCCTGCAGCTCTCGGTGGAGGTGTGGAATAACCTGCTCAGTGTCTCCAGCTTCCAGGTTCCTGTCCATTTCTACAAACATACACAGGGCAGATGGAAGAGTGAGGGAGCATGAAGAAATAACAAGGCTGACATGAGGTAAAAAGACAATAAATCCCCTTTCACACAGTGCGTTGATCCTGGGAAATTACCATAGTGCCTTCTGTGTGAACGCAAACACGTCCCAGGATTAGGACCGAAAATCGGTTCTTATCCAGAACCGGTAGTGTTTTTTCAAAAATACCTGAGTTTCGGTTCCGAAATCGGATCTGGTGCGGTGTGTGGACGAAGTGCTGGGAGCTTTTCCTTTAATAGCGACGTCTCACCACATGAATATTAAAATAGTACTGAAAGCACGGTCCCTCACGCTACTCGTATACGTTTTGCGTCAGAGAGAGAGAGAGAAGAGAGGAGAGAGGAGAGAGGAGAGAGGAGAGAGAGAGAGAGAGAGAGAGAGAGAGAAAGAGGGAGAGAGAGAGAGAGAGAGAGAGAGAGAAAGAGGGAGAGAGAGAGAGAGAGAGAGAGAGAGAGAGAGAGAGAGAGAGAGAGAGAGAGAGAGAGAGAGAGAGAGAGAGAGAGAGAGAGAGAGAGAGAGAGAGAGAGAGAGAGAGAGAGAGGAGAGGAGAGAGAGAGAGAGAGAGAGAGGGAGAGAGGGAGAGAGAGGGAGAGAGAGAGAGAGAGAGAGAGAGAGAGAGAGAGAGAATAAAGACAGCAGAGATGCACCATTAATCTTTAAACGTTCTCGATTCAAACACCCATGCGATCTTACTCCTAAAAGACAAAAACTTCACACCGGAAAATTCAAATCTGTTTGCGCTGTCACTGACCCAAAGAGAGGAGTTCAACATCAAACCGCTTTACTTTCACTCTTTTCAACAACACAGTATCGATATTTCTGTGTTAAAAATATTCAAATGATCAAACTTTTCACAAATAAACATGTCTTTAGGAACCCATTAGTAAAAAAACAAAACAAAAAAAAACATTTAATTTAGGCAAAACTTGCATTAGGGTATAATTTATAAAGCGTTGCAAATTGTAAAGCTGGGCATTTAGGGTTGCAAAATTTGAAACTATGAAACTTTGAACTTGTGAAAGTGAAAGATAAAATTCAGCACACAAATGTATTAAAAAAATGTATTAAAAAAATACAATATTTACTATATAATACGATATTTTAACTAGTACAGTCATGAATTTTATCATATCAAATCATATTTAAAATATAATGCAGCAATTTTAATACCACTTAATTTAATAAATATACATTGTCAAATCAATGAGACAATGATGAAATATCTAGGAAAACACCTGAAAATAATTTGAATTGTTTTTGTACCATTCATTCAGGCGTCATTTTCTGAAGCAGCTGTGAAACTGTATTCTGAAAAGTGCTATACATATAAACTTAAATTGAATAGGTATGTTTGAATATGAAAAGTATAGCGTCGGCTACTGTTATCTGTAGTTTTACCCACAGCTAACGACAGTTATCAATTATTTAATTCCTTAACACAAACATTGCGTCGCTGCTGCTACACTGGGTCTCTTGGGAGCTAGGGGTCTTTTGGACAGAAAAGCAAATGTAAATAAAGAAAGAAAATGCAAACATAGCAAATAACATTTCCGTGCTAGAACACTTCTCTCAACGACTTTCCTAAAAGCCGTGAGCGTGAGACGAAACCATCACGATGTTTCAAAACTGTCCAAACATTAGGAGCCACAAATGATTCTGTTCAACCCCATGAGCAAAAACATCAAGCACTAAAACTTGTTTACTGCAAACCAGAATCAAGATGCTTGTTGAGAATAAATTAATTACGTGAAGCACAAAGCATTTCTGTGTCGTCAATCAGTGAATGACTTGAGTGCTTACATCAAACAGGACAACAGAACATCTAAAAAGCATCGGCCTCGGACTACAGACAGCTTAAAGCCTGATTACGTAACAGAGCTCTAATGGAAGATCTACAAATGAGCCACTGAGATGACATGCACCAGGCCAAGCAAAAGAGACATTAGACACTTCCCTGAGCTCTCTCATAAGACTTCATGCCGAGCAAACGTACATTTGCGCCACTGCAGTCTCTCTGAGGAGCATCCAGTTGGTCTCTCATGTGGTCTTGTAACAACAGGCTTTTGGGAAACCTCCTCTGACCATAAACTGATGAACGTCCCCCCTCTCAGAACACACTACAGATGTCGGTGAAGTCATGTGCTAATTTAAGGACTGGTAATCCGTCATGATGTCAGACGGAGGGTGTTTACTGCGAGCGAGGGAGTTGCTTTCAGGCAAAATGATGTAACGAACTTGTCGTTTCTGAAGTTTTGCCATTCATTTAATGAGAGGGGGCCTAAAGTGGTGTGTAATCTCATTCTGCTCCTCCTCCGGTGATTTCATCAAGAGCTTCTCAAAATAATTTTATGGCTGAGATTGAGTATCACAACCATATAAGGTTACATATGTTCAGATAACTCTTCATTAAGGCAATTGAATAACTCGTGCCAGACGCCCCAGTGTAGATGCAATCTTGGAGAAAATGAGAGAATTTCATGGCTATTGAACAGCGCCCCCTAGAGATATATTTAACAAAAGCTTGTTGGACAAATAAATCAGAAAGCAAAATCAAATGCAAATGTCTTATCCAAAACAAATACAGCAGAATTCTGACTGATAATAAACTGAACGATTAATCTGTTGGTTTAAGATGTCGATTGAAGATATTTGCCTCACAGACACAAGGCATCTGTGTAGTGGTTCTCAATCAGGAGGCCATGGTTCACTAGTGGGCCATAAAATGGCTTAAAAGTATTTAATTTGACAAAACATAAGCAAACAGCTAAAAATCAAGATGAATTGCTGTCTTTTTTTTTTTTATTGAATAAATCCAAGTTTTCCAAGAAATTAAGACCTTTTTAGAAAAGTCAGAGAAATTTATAAAATCTGTAAAATTCATGTAAATTTCTAGAATGAATAACTTTTTTTTTTTTAAACGGTGTCAAGATTTGAAATATTTTTGAGTAAAAAAGGTTGAGAACTACTGATTAATTGGGAGGTAAATACAGTTAATATCCCTTGGTTCTATAACTAAATTAATACACTTCATGCTAAATATTTCTTGCATATTAGCACATTAACATATGACAGGCTACATTTACTTATCAATGCATATTGGGTGTTCTGCAACTTGACCTAAGGTCAGAGGTCAGAGGTCCACTTATGAAGCTAGTGTTTTGTTCTTTGCATCAAACAGCTAGCATGACTTTCCTACAACAGCTACATCATTAGTCCTACTGGTGTTTTGGAATAAAATAATCTATCGAGGTTTTTCTTTAATATCTTCAGCGGGAAACAACGGACTCTAATGATCCTCAGAGGTGGCAGCACTCGTCACTCTCGTCTTGGCCGCCTCTGAGTCTGCCTGGCAGGCAATACGCTTCATCGAGACTGCCCACAAACAATGAAGTGCTGAAATAGGCACTTTCTCCCTGATCCATTTAACAAGAGCCTTATCTGACGTCCCGTTAAAGGACATGAGCTCACTGCGATCACGAGAGCCCACTTAGACTGAACTAAACCAAATGCAATGCAAGCCTGAACAACATTTTTGTTCAATGACTTGCCTAATTGGTAAACAGTATATATATGTATATATATATATATATAAGTATATATATATAAAAGTGGTCCGACAATGAGTTGCGAAACAGAGTAATTAGAAAAATGAATATGGAAAAATGTTAAAATTATGGACCAAACCAACAGTTCCCAAAATGATCTACTGTGTCATATCTCTTATTTAGGTATCAGTAGGATAGATAGTAAGTTCATCAGCAAACCCAGACCGGTCATACGACACTAGAGTCAAGCTAAAGCTACACAGAGACAATAAGTCTACGAACAGAAATGGAAACAGGGGCTCCCCAGCAGGAGGTTAACAACTTTTAAACATCTTTACAGCAGGAGTCATATTCTACTTTGGTAATATTATATCAACCTTAAAGTCCATTTAGTGTTATTCAGGGTGTGTTTTGCACCAAAAATGTCCATAGTTAAATATAAATTTTCAAGCAATCTGACACTTAAAATGAAACCAGCTGTTTGTACTACTGTAATTTTAAAACTTCTGTACATAACCTCAGATTAGTTCAGCTTGTAGTTCATTGTAGTTTACAATGAATTTGTAAAGGCGGGAGGTCAAATATTAATATGCTCATGACATTATAGCATCTGAATGTACTGTTTTTGTAGTTTAGTTTCGATAAAAAGTCTGTTTTGACTGCAAATGGAACTATGCATTATAAACGTTATGCAGTATGCCTATAAAGCACATGTGCAGATGGATCTTCATGGAAATGGCTGTGTGGGAGTCAAATGTGACTCAGCAGGGTGAGCGTAGACATCTTCAGCCTGTGTGGGCGAGTCACAATTGAGCTGATGACATCTGAGATGAACTGCAAAAGAAAGGGGCAAATGCCCTCGCCACCCTGACAACTACAACTAACAACTAGTGCCACTTCAGCACTTCACTTCCAATTCATTAGTTTGTGTTAAATATTCTCTCGATTAAACCTGCAAGTATGCAAATACGGGTGGATTTTTAATATTGAGTATTTTTTAGGATGTTGCATTTACCCTCAGATATAACTTGTCAAGTCTTTTTTTTAGTCCATGCTTTCTTCAAATCCGAGCAACAGTCTCAGTAAGAACTGCTAAAATCCAATTTACTTATTTTTCTACATGTTCTAAATCCAAGTTTCAAACTTTCAGAGCAATTTAAAGGGATACTCCACCCAAAAATTAAAATGGTCATTTACTCATCCTCATGCGGTTTCGAACCTGTATGACTTTCTTTGTTCTGTGTAACACAAAATAAGATATATTTTTTTAAAAAGTTGGGAACTAAAAAACATTGTATTTTTTACTTCCATTGAATAGAAAAAAAAAAAGTTCCACACAAGAAAGAAAGTCATACAATCTTGGAACAACACCTTTAAATTACTTTGAACGTTTGAAAATGTAACACTGAACACATTTAGAACTCAGTGAAGTCTAAAAAGAGACACATTGTATCAGTTCAAACCAACCCTGATCCTATCAGCAGTCGTTTTATTCTGACTGACAGACGTCTGAACAGCAGCTGTACGTGACATTGTGAAAGCACTCAGAGTCTAATTTGGCTGTAATAGTCTAATCACTGTCCTCCACTGGGACGAGGGGAAGATCTGAGGGAGGGATATAAACCAGGATGACGCAGATACACCTGTTCAGCTCCACAGAAAGAAGACGACTCAAGCTCACCACTAACACCTTGTGGGTCCCACCGCTGTCCCCTCCAGCAGATGTAGACCATATATAGTCACATTGGGGAATAACACACCCTGTTAATCTGCACAGTTGTGCCGCATGCCAGTCCACTTACCTCTAATGAGTGCAGATAAAGAGGGTGACTAACACTCCAGTTCAGCCAAATCACACAAACACACCCACATCAGCACTGGCGTTTCAGACAGGGAAGCTCAACTCAATGAATGGAATGTAGGGATTACCTTTCAAAAGAGAAACCCTGTTCTGGGGATCGTTCAGTTCTTGTTCATCCATCTGTCCGTCTGGAATGAGGGAACGAGCAGAAGAGAGAAAGCATCAATAAAAACATTAAAGAAAAAGAAAGAAAGAAAGAAAGAAAGAAAGAGCGAAAGGGAGGGAGAAAGAATGACTAAAAACCATTAAAGAATGAAAGAGAATAAATAAATAAATAAAATAATAAATTAAATGAAAAAATAAAAAAGAAAAGATTGTTTGAAAAAATTATTTAGTACAAAAATTAAATAGCGCTTTAAAAAAATATGAAAAAAGTGGGATATATAAATAAAAAGCAGTAGAAACCCAATACAGCAATTCATACATTAAAAGTAAGTCCATGTTTTACATACCTGATGTGTCGTCACTGCTTTTCTCCTTGCTGGGGCTCAGAGTATCTGACATATCGCACTCTTTAGCGTCTATTTGGTTTTCTATGGAGGCAGAGCGGAAGAGACCACTTAGAGGAGAGGGGGGACAACTCAAAACAACATCAAAACAACAAAGATGACAGCGATCGCAACCTTAACTAGGCTCTCTGCTTTAATTTCTTAGTCTGAACAGGAGTGCGTTTGTAGGTTGTTAATATACAAGACTCGATTTCTCTGGATCTACAATAGCAGGCAGTGAATGAGCCCCCTGTAGATCATCCTCTCTGGCTGGTGGTAGTTAATGCCCACACATGGTCATTTGAGTGAACTGGGCTTGAAAACGGACATACAGTCACATGCTAAACTAGTTTGCTGCAGTAGTATCCATGTGGACTAAAATGAGTTTGAGCAGGGGAGGTGACGGCAGTCTTAAAAAAAGCATCTGGCAACATGTTCATACCACAAATAATGAATCATCTGATATAATTGAATTGCACTTCAAATTTTCAGTACTTTTTTCAATGGAACTTAGAAAGTAAATGCTGTCTAGAGAATTTCATTAGTCTCAAACATCAGGTCAAACATTTAATCAATATATAACCTCAAAAATCCCTGCGGTTACATCACATGATAGATCTTTTGAACTCAATATAGCGAATGATGACTCAATGGGACTGACGGGAGAAAAATCTAATTATATTATCATAGGTAATCGATGACCAGTGTATTATGGTCTAATCCGTGTGGCCATAATCTTAGTCTGTAATCCGTAGGGATTGAGGGGTCAAGGCAGCTGGGAATGGCTGGATTCTGGATCAAGGTCTAAATGCCTCATCATCTGCATCTCTCATCACAAGGAGGCAGCTTTAATGAGGTCATATCCTGGACCAGAGCGAATCTACTCATTTTCTTCTGTATTAAGGCGGTAATAGGTGGAATGATTTAAATATTTTTAATAGTAAACAAAAAAAAGGTATAAAAAGAACGGGGTTTTTTACCCATTATTATTATTAGCCAGAATGAATGTAAACATTAAACAAAAAACTTTAACTATTTTTATAATATTAGGTCACAATGATAAAAGAAAAAGTTACAACAAATAGTTTTTATTTTCTTACCTATTATTATTATTATTATTACATTATGCAGAATGTATTTAAATATTTTAAAATGAAAAAGTTGCAACAGATAGTTTTCCAACTATTATTATTATTTACAACAATAATATAATAATAGTTGATATCTATCAATAGCTAAATCATAACTGATGATGCAGTAATGACCCAGACCTGGTCATGCTCTTTGACGATGCTAAAAATAGCAAATGTTCATTCCTGCCACCCAGAGCGCGTGGTTGTTTAATTTGGTTTTAAATGAGGCCGGGGGTGTAAACTTTGTGCTTTCATTGCAATCAGATTGGATTATAATGTAATGTGACAGTTCTCTCAAAACTAGCTTAATCTAGAAAGAAACAGACTTGAAGTGACAGAAATGTGACGATACCTTTCAGCCTGTCTGGACTGGCCAAGCTGTTGTCCACTGTCGTCTGGTTATTCTGAAGATGCGCATCAATAACCTCTGTGGAATACAACAAGAAAAAAATTTGACAGGTCTCTTCTCAAGTTGTATTATCGAACAGGATTATTAACACACAAACTGCAAATTGTTCCTGAGTCCACAAGAATTACATCCCAGAAGTTCACCTCAAATGATTTAACACCAAAACATGTAGTGCGAAAATGCCCTTTACAAATCAATCATTTAAAAAAAAAAACACACACACACACGCTTACCATCAAAGTTGGACAGCTTGTTAATGGATGAGTCCACAGCTTCCTTCAGCTGCCTCACCGCTGGTTAGAAAAGAGAAATGTCATGTTAGTATAAATCTCTTTATGGTCACTAAATCAACCCTGATGAAACTATTAAATATTTAGCATTAAACATTAAATCTCAGTTATTAAAGGACACTGACGCAGCCCAACTAAATACATTATCAGCAGCAAAAAAAACAAACAAAAAAACACTCATTTGTAGTATTCTCCATACATACAGAACAAAGCGAAAATGACACATGAAAAGCATCAGTGGAAGCTCATAGACCTCAGAACGCATGCTGGTGAGAGTGAAAATCCCGGGAATAGAGAAAATCCAGGTCAGCTGTTGGTGAAGGGAGAACAGACGGCATGCAGAATGTTTTCATTAAGAATCCATGTCGGGTTTGGAGAAGGATATTTACTTGGATACAGAGAGACTATATGAATCTCATAGACAGATTATAATTAGCTATAGATAGGCAGATTCAAGATTGCACAACAGATAGTGCCAATACTAAATCCTGAATGCACTCGGTCACACCGTTCTGAAAGTAATATTTTCACATATAGTAGGGCCTCTTAAACCGTATTGCTTAATATACATAAAACAGCAACTATATTTTCAACTTAGCACGAGGAAGATTAAGAAAATAGAACTAACTTGAGATTAAATACAAATCAAAGCATACACCCATTTTTTGACTATTACAATCTTTTGGATTAATGTCAAGAAAATAAAGGTGGCATTTCACAAGATTTGGAACAAGGATCTTTAAAACTACTGTCAACTACAGAGTCAACACCAAAACACTTTTTTTAGCTTCCAAATTACAAAATCACTTGATGTAAATTGCTTATTTCTTCCCATTTATATATATATATATATATATATATAAAAAAAGTTCCACTATTTTTCAACATGTCAACCACTTATAAGTCAATTCAACCTTACAATTGGGCTCCACTATGATAGAAAAAAATAACCAATCATTTTTTTAAATACTTGGATTTGTTAATTAAAATGGCATTCATCATTTTATTTATAGTTCTAATGTGCAAATAACTATAATGGTTCTCGGTTTAAAATTACTCGTGGTTCAATGAAGGAGCCATTTGTAAACTCAATAACGATTCTGAATAATCATTTTTTTCTGAATGTCCGATTCAAACTCAAAGAATCTTTTTAATTACTTAGTAAAACGAATCACTTTACAAGAGTCATTTGTTCACATCGCATTTCTTGTTGCGTGTTCAGGAATCATAAATGTAATTTACAGACACTACCTTGCAAAATATTAGATAAATCGCATAAGGACAATTGTTCCCTACTATCCCCAAAAGAAAAACTTTAAATTGGACGCAAATGAAAAAATAACATTAGTTACAGTCTGAGACCCTCTAGAGATCATGTCCCTGTAAAACCTTCCTCGCTTTACAGAGTAAAACAACAATAACTGCTTCCTGCTTTGAGTCTCATTAATAAGATTGTTGATTAGTATGGCTTTGGAAGACTTTGGAAAGAATGCGGTGTACTCACATTGACACTCAATGTACTGTTGGATTAAAGTGCAGTCTCCTCCACTCTTTAAAAGAAAGTGGTCTACCAAAGAAAGAAAAACCCTCCATTAAATGAACAGCAAATGGACTAACACATCGAGGGGCATCAGATGATAATAAAACATAAGCCAGATCTACAGGATACAATACGAGACGGAACCAAACAGAGATGCAGAGGGCGGGACAAGGACACAGACAGGAGACTGAGGCTATTCGTGGACCTGCGCCTCACTGCCCTGAAGAGATTGACTGACACCTGTCGTTCACCTGTCACCACTAGGACAAACACTGTGCCAAAGAGGTCTGATACTGATAATAAAGGATGATGTTTTTACAGATGATTCCACCTCTTAGAAGTATCAGAAATACTGAATTTGGCTGGGAATCTCCTAAATAAAATATTCAAAATAAAAACCTCGGTTTGGTAATATGTCTAATGTTATTAATTAATATTATTATTATTTTTATAGACATATGGATGCATCACAATTTTTTGGCCAAATTGTGCAAACAAGCACAGAAAACACGTAACTATTTATAATAATAAAAATTGCAATCACAATTTTTCTAAAAAAAAATAGCTATTCGATTTTTCCCCCTCTGACATATTATAAAAGCTTGATGTCAGTTTCCTGTACAACTATTTTGATACAGCATAAGGCCTGACATGCACATCACTCATGGTTTAACAACCACACATTTTGATGCCAAACGACACCAAGTTTTCCAGTCAATTTCGGGATTTCACAGGTTGATGTTCCCTACAAGGGTCTTATTGAAGAAGGAAAAAACATGCTACACTTTCCTAATCATTTCTGAAGTCAGTGCGTTTCATGGGAGTTGATGATAAAGGTAAAGTTTAATGAGAGGAACGTCTCTGCCAAGAGGTTTGTGTTATGTGGTACACCACATCAAGGTGAATGGCAGTTTAATTTCTGCGATCATTTCTTATATCTCTTCCAGAGGATATAGAACTAGAAATGTGTTCGGGAGTATAAATATGTGGTTATTGGGCTCTGTTTCAAACCCTAGTGGCCTTGCTGTGTACTGACTACATAGATGGTGTCCAATCTCCCGGCAGAGCTTAGTGCTGACCCTAATTAAAACATTGACTAAATGACAATAATAACATCATCAATTAGCAGAATTAAAATGGGTCCTAACCATTCAGAACTTTATCAATCAATCAAAGAAGTCTAGTACAAAATACAAATGACTGAACAGGCCAACCAGCTGACACTAAAACTCCTTTCCTCAGAATACTTCCCTCCTATACTGATTAATTAAACAAGTACACAGGAAGAACTTAGTGACAAACGGCCAAATGAGGGGGGAAAGTTAAGTAAGACTCCTAAGACTGTACACACAGGTGTCGACATGAACACACATGCTCAGTGGAAAAGATCAAGGCCTTCGAGACAGAAAAGGTCATAATGAAAGCAAAGCCGGACAGACAGAAAGAAAAAGGGACAGAACAAAAAATAATAAATAGGCAACCAAAGGCGAGCTCCCATGCTGAATTAGTCAGAGGCGATGCAAGGTTAGCAGCACACTAGCAGAAGCATGCGTCTCCAACTCACCTAAGCTGTTGTTTTCCTTTATGCTTTTCTCCTGCAGCTGTTCTAACCGGACTGGAAAACGACAACGAGAAGATTTTGACCAAAAAGAAAAACAAGAGCTCTATACCGACAGACGCTCCTCCTCCTCAACCGGTTGCATCTATTTAGTTACCGTGTTGTAGATGTGCACCGTTCTCAGCCAAGAGTCCTGTACTGAAATACTGCATGAATGTGCATTTTACCTTGCAGGGCCGTTAGTCTCTCATTTGTGAAGTCGTTATCCGCCTGCAGAGCTTCGATTCGAGCCTGAAGCGACTGTTCCTTCTCCTCCATCTCTTCGATCCTCAGCTGTAGCTCTTTCTTCTCATTCAGGCCTTTCTGAGTGAGCTCCTCGTGTTTATCCTCTGCCAACTAAACACAAAAGTTTCGAAATTTAACAGGTTTAGCAATTTAACAGGTTTAATGTGCGACTGTTTGGTGATAAACATGCCTTGATCTTTTCTGTGAGATCCTTGATTTCATTGACTGCTCCGTTGTATTTGTTGGCGAGTTCTCTGAGCTCTTCCTGTGTGTGTTCGTTCATCTCTCTCAGATGCGTGCACTCGTCTTCTGTGTTACTCAAGCTCCTCTGCAATACAAAAACACACTGCTGATAGAAACTTTATTTCGATAATCCACTTTAGACACACTTTGCAAATACATGTCAACTAACTCTTTCTAGAGTATTAGTAGACTGTTAGGTTAAGGTTAGGGTTAGTAGAATAAGTTGATATGTAGTTGCAAAGTTAGTTATAGTCAGTAGAACGTCTGTTGATGGTAAGGGGTGTGCAATATCATGATTTTTGATGGTAGATGATTAAAATGTCTCCACGATCTGCTTTTGAAGAAATATCGTAGTATCGTGCTACAATGGATTCTATCAGTTGCAGTTCTGGCGCCTCCGTCCCAACATACTGTACAATGCAACATACATTCACATCAAATTTTAACAAAGAGGTAGAGTTACACTCACAGGACACTGCAATTCACAAAAGTTCGTTATTTGCATGTGCTTTAAAGCCTTGCCGGTTAAAGATTTGATACGCGTGCTGATGCGCTGTTCTAACATGCGCTTTTCTGAGTTATCTTTAACTCTCATTGTGCTAATACTGTCAAATACACACAAGGTTTACATAAACACAGTTGGTTATGTCTAAAGTGAAAGCAAACATTTGAGAGAAAATCGTGTCATATGCATGTATATTAGATGCGTGCCGGTTTTGAAGTGATGGTAGCCTAATAGTAAACGTGCTGCCGCTTGTACTTAAAGGGATGATAGTTTCCAAAATGGCTCTCTCATTCTTTCATAATCAAAAATATATATATATTTTTTTTACCTCCATCTCAGACAGTTTCCTGACCACCTCGATTTTCTCCTGGAGGACCCGCCTCAGGGACTCTTTGGCTGTCGTCTCATAATTGTGTTTGTCCTCTGTTAAGGCTAAAAGCTCCTTTCGGATACCGTCTTCTGTTTGGTTCTGAGGAGACAGCATGCAGTGACGCAACAGGAAATCTATTTCTGTGAGCACATATTTCAAATAGCCAAAGCAGACACGGGCCTTACTTTTGAATATGCTTGCAACTGATTCCCCATCACCTCCAATCTAGAAAGTAACCTGTCTTCATCGATTAAAGCCTGTAAAGACCAATAAACAGATCTTGTTATCATATCATAAATGTTACATATTCTGAGTGCAACTAAACATGCCTAAAACAGCCATCTGTATTGAATAATTAATAATGGTCTCCTCTTTAATTGTGATGTGTGATGTACCTGCCAGCTGCTCTCTGATGCCTCCTGTGTGCTGGCCAGCAGCCTCTGCAGAGTGGCCAACTTCTGCTCCAGCATCTGCTCTCTGTGTAAGGCCTCCTGAAGGACACAAGCAGAACATCAACATTATCTGATCGCTAATATATACACACACATGGACTTGGTGCTGGTAACCCAATGCACAGGACAATAGAGACACCACAATAAAAATATCCATGATTCTGAAGCTTAAAATACAGAAATTATTTTAAACGTATATGCACTCTGTCACTGACTACATGCATTTAAAATAATGTAGGACACTTTTTACTGGTAACAAGACATTTGGCATTATCAGGACCCGCCAATATTCACCCATTGCATTATTATACAGTATATTCAACATTATATATAGTAGTTTAATGTAGTAGTACTGACACTAAAACTAAAATTTGTCATTTTAAATTAAACATTTTTAATATTTCTGGTGACTTAATACATATTGTCACTATCCACGATACATGCATTTTTGTATTGCGATATACTGTGACACGGTATATATTGTTACACCCCTAATATATAAGGTTTGTGGGCAATAATTTGTTAAAAAAAATTAAGACTTTTATTCAGCAAGGAAACATTAAATTAACTTCGTAACACACTTTTACATTGTTACAAAAATTATGTTGTTCCTTTGACCTTTCTATTAATCAAAGATCATTTCTATGAATCAACTAAATGTTTTGAAGATAAGTGATAATCAAAAATGTATATTGAGCAGCATTTTCTGAAGGATCATGTGACACTGAAGACTGAGGTAATGATGCTGAATATTCAGCTTTGCATCACAGGAATAAATTATATTTTAAAATATATTAAAAAAGAAAACAGCTAGAATAAATTGAAAAAATATTTCACAATTTTACTATTTTCAATCAAATGCAACATGCATTATATATAATAAATATACATTATTAAAATAAATATATTTTAATTTATATGTGACCCTGGAGCACAAAAGCAGTCTTATGTGTCCATTTTTTGAAATTGAGATTTATACGTCACCAGAAAACTGATTAAATAAGCTTTACATTGATGTATGGTTTGTTAGGATAGGAGGGACAATATTTGGCCGAGATACGACTATTTGAAATCGGGAATCTATGGGTGCAAAAAAAATCGAAACATTGAGAAAATCGCCTTTAAAGGTTTCCATTTCTGTTGGCGATTCTGCTGCATCCACTTACAAAAAATAAAATTTTATTTAAGGTAGGAAATTTACTAGATATCTTCATGGAACATGATCTTTACTTAATATCCTAATGATTTTTGGCATAAAAGAAAAATTGATAATTTTGACCCATACAGTGTTTTGTTGGCTATTGCCACAAATATACCCGTGCTACTTAAGACTGGTTTTGTGATCCAGGGTCACATATTACATTTCAAGGCCAGTACATAAAATGGACAAACATCTCATCTTTTCTCATCATTTTGATAATGCCTGCAGATGGCCTGTAGAGGTCAGTGCTGTTCCATACCTGCAGGTACTGGGAGAGCTGAAACAGTTCCTGAGAATACATATTGGGTGTATTTGCGGACACCTGCATGAAAGAAGGGAAAAAAAATAGATAAACTGTGTGCAGATTTTTTTTCCCCTCACAACATCAGGTCTGCGTACTTCAATGAAACACTTATCTATTGAGCATATTTTCACATGTTGTCGTTGATGCATTTTTAAATCAGTACAGTCAAAAGCAGTTTTCAGTCTCACCAAAAGAAAATAAAATTACATTTACTGAAAAGGTGAAAACTGGCCTTGAACCTTGAATGAACCCAGTCCAGCTGAATAGGGGCCTTGTTCCTTATATTGTAAGCACAATGCTCCAAATAGTGAAATTGTGACTAAGGTTTGCTACATTTATTAAATCCACATGATGAGACACTCCCAGAGTAGAGAGAAAGTCAGAAAGAGTATTTTATATTGACAGCATCAGATGCTGCCGTCAGATATAGAAGCGCTATATGCATCTGGGAATGGCTGTGACATCAACAGGTCTGCATTCATGGGGTTTAGGGGGGACGCCAGTCCATCTACACCATCTTCATTACAACAGATGGAAGCTCAGAGTGATGATGCAATGATTTAGACATGCATGGTTTTGTCATCACAGATGCAGATGACGTCATCATCATTCTGTAAGCCCCATCAGTACGCTGATATCATTAGCTAATTGTTTTTCCTAGTCCATCTGCCCGAGTTACAACTCCTGACTGAATTCGAAACACTCCCTAAAACATTCATTATTAGTTCACTTTAAGGTTCCGACATTTAAAAACTGCTATAGCAGAGTCAGAACCATCAAACTCCTTGCCTTGCATAGCGTAAGAGGGTGAACTTGTGAGCAAAATTTGCTCAAAAAGTATGCATACACAATTGTTTCAAAGTTTGGGATCAGATTTTTTGTTGTTTGACTGAAATTAATTATGTTATTCAGAAAGGACACATCAAAAGTGACAAAGAACGTTACAAAAGATTTCAAATAAATGCTGTTCTTTTGAATGTGCCATTCATCAAAGGATCCTGAAAAAATGTATCAGTTAACACAAAAATAATATTAAGCAGCACAACTATTTTTAACATTGATAATAATAAATGTTTCTTATTCAAATCATCATATTATAGTGTTTTCTGAAGGATCATGTGACACTGAAGACTGGAGTAATGCCTGCTGAAAATACAGCTTTGATCACAGGAATAAATAACATTTTACAATACATTCAAATAGAAAATGTTATTTTAAACTAACAATATTATACAATAATTACTCTATTTTTATTTTTGATTAAATAAATGCAGCCTTGGTGAGCAAATGAGAAATCTTTCAAAAACTTTCTTTTTTTTTCTTCTTTTTTTTTTTAAATCTTACCGACCCCAAACTTTTGAAAGGTGTAGTGTACTACTTTACTAAATTACACAATATAGTTATGTGAATTGGGATGTAGTTTGAGTCTAGGGTCTCATCAACATGCTATCAGTACTAGCATTTGATTCTAGATGCAACAAAGAGAGAAGAGAACGATTTGATTATATTTCAGTTTAAACACTAATGTGATTAAGCATAAGTATATTTTTAAAACTTGTAAAGAAAGACATCTCTGTGCACTACTGGGAACGATCCGCCACACAACTAAAATGTTCCCTGTTAAAGCTCCACAGAGGTATCCCACACGGAGGATGGCATGAGAGGATAACTGCATTATCTAACTTCATCTGGACCATCTCCAGGATTGTTCACAATACACCACATGGAAACCTCAGATAGCAGCACATAATGCTTGCTGATGTCAATTCAAGGCTTTAGCAACAGCAAGGCCATGGAAATCAATGGCATTCATAACAAGCTGCTTTGAGGACAACACAGCAAAGCTGCATGCTGTTTGATATCCAAAAGACACCATTATAAAGAACATAATGAACTGGAAATCATTCATTCATGTTCAAGTTTAATCTGGAGAAAAACAACCTTGCATGCTGCATATATAACGAATGAAAACAGTCACGAGTGCTTACCTTATCAATGGCCAGTGGCAGTGGTGCTGGAACAACACTGGAAGAGAAATGGAGATTGTTAATGGTTTATGGAGATATTGGGACGGATCTACTGACAGTATGCATGAGTTAGGTAAGTTAGGTGCAAATATTTGCTAACAGACTCACTCAACCGATTCAACTTTGCACTGTTAATCTTTCACAGTACAGCCCTTTTAAAACCTGAAAATATTAGCACACCACATGAGAGATACAGGTTGTGTTTCATTTACCTGTTTTAGTTTTAGACTTGGTTTTAGCTTTTAACTATAAATCACCCTGGCTCCCATCAGACCATAACAGCCTTTGTAACATTATATAAGGTTATATCCAGTATTGTGATATTGCCAATAAAAGGATCAAGTCGACAACTCAATAAGACTATTAATCACAGACATGCTATTAATCAAAACATCAGATATCATCTAAATGATTACAGCTATGTCACGCCACATCAGCCGTCCAGTGGGCAAAGCTGAACTTAAACCCAGTTTCCCCGTGCTTAAATGACATAAATAGGCTGTGGGTTCAAAAGGTCAGCAGTGATACCTGTGGACTTTCTGCTCTGGAGAGCAAACGGGCAGAAACAGAATATGAAATGATCTCTCACTGAGACTGAAATGAGTCTAACTGAATGAAGTCAAGAGAACCATATGACAATCCATGAACCCTGATCCAATCTATAAACCCTGATGAACTACAGAAAAATATGCATAATGACAAAACAATGGCGAAGATTTTCCAAAACATCAATCCAGGCTATTTATATGAAGCAATCTTAAAGATGACAAAATAAACTTTTAACATGCATAATACGTAATTGCACAAAATATTGTGTATACACATTTTTGTCCAATAAAACACATTACATTTTTTTAACACTAAATTTTTTTTTTAAATACTCCTAATATTGCCAGGTTTTGCATGACTATGGGAATAAAGAGGGAAAAGTTGAGTCATTTTGGAAGAACAAGCCCATTGAAATATACCCTTCACCAACTTCCTGTTGGAACAGGAAATACATCAACAGAGGAAAGCAAATTGAACTCTTCATCCAGTACAAGTCATTTAAAGCATATGTTCAGGCCTTGTTCAAACACACATTATTGTTTTTTAGTACATTAATTATTAAATGACCAGCCTTAAACCTGTAATCCAGGTGGGTGAACTATAAAACATGTAGAGAGAGAAGAGCAGAGATAGTTCAGGCCTCAACACACCCATTAAAAATGTCCTGCTAGATGTGATTCACATTTCAAGCATTCTTCCCCATATTAACTGCGTCATTCCTTCAAAACCCTGCGATCCCTCTTTTTGGAAAAGTCTTGTTACCTGAAGTATAGGAAAAGCAGACTTTATAGTGAGATATCCATCAGCAGAGCAGATGTCTGGCAGTCCAATGTCTGTGGTCTTAATATTTGTATTTCAGACGCTTTCCAGAAGAACATGCTGTCATGCTCTCTTTAGCAGCTTGATAACATGGCTGGATCCTCGTCGCTTGTGCAAAATCAAAACAGCGCAGTTGTGTCCGCTCCACACAGTTCAACACCATCCACGCCTCTCCCACAGGCAGCGGTTCAAAGTTCAAGTGCTTGTCATGTGATAATTCCAGACTCTTCAGAAATAAAACACTCCAAAGTCCCTCAGAGCTCCACACCGATCTGAAGAGCCTTCAATTTTCATACGCAGTGAAACTCAAGCGGACAATAGTAGCAGAACCTGATCCCCTGGCCGTCTGCCCCTATGGCATCGGCTCAGCAACTCATGCAAAGAAACAAAGCCGACGGGTTGGAGAGCATTCCAGGAGACATGGGGGAAGATCGCACTCGTGGGATGTTCATAACTAAATAGAGTTACGCAATGGTGATCCACAAACATCCTTATAGCAGTGGCACATCACATTTCACAAACAAAGGTTGTTTGGAACAGCATACAACCGTACCACACCATATACTGTGCATATAGTATGTATACTGTGAACAATATGCACATTTTCTAGGCATGCACCAATAAGAAAAACTCTTTATAATTGAAAGCAGATAATTTTAAGTCTAAATCCAAATTTTTATATTATTTTTGAGAGTCTTATTACAAAAACCAAAGTCTCACAATTAAAAGCCATGTCCCAAACACTTCAACATAAACTAAACATATACAGTGTTGTAGCCTAGTTTGCTCAAGTTTTAAAATTAATTATATAGAGAATCAAAATGCATGTACCATGGATAAATAAATTGGAATAGCCTCTTCAAGGACAATTAAATTATTTTAATTAAACCATATTGTTGATGAAAATTATGAGAAAAATAAAAGTGCAAGTTATAATCAATAAATTAATATTATGGTTTCAAATAACAGCACTGCTGAAGCCGAATGAACACCGGGAAACTGAAAGTTAGCAGTTTATTAACTCATCAAAACGCATCCTTTATGAGATTAATCAGATATTTATACAACATAAACATAATATTACAACTTATATCTGTACAAAATAACACAATTGAACTTGAACTAAATTACGTGCTGGTCAGAATGTGTAATCTATACCAATATGGTGGCCGATATACATGCATCCTTAATTTTCTGTATTCTACTTTGTCATTAGTGTAAAATTTAGTGAAAATGCCAAAATAACCATAATTTATATTATATCTAGATGCCATAATAGCAACATCTCCCACTAGAGCAGTGTGGAGCTTCAGGCACAGTGTCTTGTGAGTGTGTGTTTATGTAATCCAGAGATGAGTCACAGTAACTCTCCGAGCCTTCCAAGCCTGCAGCCACACACACACACACACACACACACACACACACACACCATTGTTTGAGATTTTTGTTTCAATATGGCAGTCATGGGCTCACTGATAATTCAAGACTTGCCGATATCAACAGAGCCACGGAAAACACTGAATTTGATTGAGAAGTTTTTATCTTCCAGGACTAGGGATTAAAACAAGTGTCATTTTTCATTTATTGGCATTGGCAAGGGCAGACTGACATGCAACATTTCCAACCACAATTTGTTCTTTACACTCCATTTAGAAAAACTAATTAGAAACTAGTAATCCAGATGCGTAGCACCACATATCTAGGTCATGGTGAAATTGATATTTAATTAAAAAAAATATTATACATTTAGTCTATAATCCACTCCATCAGCTATTTATCAACAAAATCAGTCATACACACACGGTGTCAAGTGAACTGCACTTTTATGAATGTCAACAACCACCAATTGGAATATATTTGATGTGTAATTTCCAGCTTTGAAAAGCAGGAGTTTGCTGCGATGAGATTAATACAGAGATAGAAACCAAGCAATCAACAAAATAATGTGGCTGGTTGGGACAAACGGTTGGGACAACACTGGCTCATTAATAATGATTATCATATATATGATTGATTATCATATAATGATAATATAGCTTTTACATCAGGATGACAGTGCAATAGGACTGTACAGAATAGCATTTGCAGAAATGAAACGACTCACAAGGGAACCAAAAAAGTGTGATTGGCAGATTGGAAATCCATTACAAATTCACCATGAGTAAACTGGAAACAATGTCCCAGATCTGGTTGTGGTCTTATGCTGAAACCTGTGATCAATTAGAGAGGGAAAGAAAATGGTGAGAGTTCACCCAGGAGGAAACGGGACATCCCTGTCCAGTAATACACTCTCTCGCTCTCCAGATGGAAAATAAAAACGATCAGCAGCAACCCAGCCCTTGATGACTATCACATCTCTGTCGTTTACCCTCCTTCAATAAATCTATCTATCCCTACTCACAGAGCAACAATATAAATCCATCTGAAAGAGGCTAAATGAACATTAAATGGGAAGAGTGAAGGCTGAGAGACTCTAAAAAGAGGAAGATATCTTAAGCAGATGTCTTTTGTCGACTTGCTGGAAAGAGTTTTAGCAGGCTAGTGGTGAGAAATTATTTCTCAGGCTGCCTTTTTGACCTCACTCGCAACACAAACATCAAGTAAAAGCCCTGGCCACAAACACGAATCCTAGAAATCACTTGACTGCATCTTCTAATAAACAGAAGAGCGCACAGACACATGCCGCTAACCCCGAACATGCATCTCTGGTCGTGCTGGGCTTCAGAGGCAAGAGCTCAACAACTAGACGCGTGTGGCGTCTATAAATACCTCAGTGTTGATGTGAACATGCGACTGGGTCGAGAGCTCGGCCAAGGAGCTCCACTGCAGACACGAGACACAACTGCTGATTGCTTGACAGGCCAAGAGGAAAAGAAAATAGGGAGTAGAGTGAACTAAGATGAGACAAATTGTGCAACTACACAATTCATATAAGACAAATATATAATTTCTGCAGCACTGGCATCATAAACCTGTCAAAATAATAATGCATCATTCAAAATACATATATAGACAAAAATAAATTAAAAAAGTATAACAAGGCTCCAAAGTGCAATCATTTTGATCGCATATACTCACGAAATTTAATCTGCGCAACCTCAAAATATATGTGGGAGCATTTGTGCGGGTACACATAATTGATGTTGTACAACCTATTTTCATTTCCATACACAACTAATGCTAATTACTGCACACTGTGAGCTGATAGAGGGACCTGTCCACCCTTCTATCTAATGTTACATGACCAATTAAACTTCATCTTTACTTTTTTAGCTTTGATGCAGATTTTAGATTGGTTAATATTAGCAGTCAATTTCACTGCGCTCCCTCACGTGACGGGGAGCTAACTAGCTCACAAAATGTAAAGGGCTGAAGAGAGATGATAAAAAGGACATTGAGAGTGTCCTTTGCCAGAATGATAGTGGCTACGTTTACGTGCAACCAAATAATCCGTTAGCAATCGGATTGATGGCTCAATCGGACTGAAAAGCCTTCATGTAAACACCTTAACCGATCCGAGCTCTATCCGAGTGAAATTTCGATCTGATTGAAAGGGCTGGTTTATTCCTTTTCTAATCCGATCGAGAGAACATGTAAACACTTGATCGGATTGAAAACTGAAAAAAGACTGCGCATGTGCAATGACTTTGAAATAGCGTAATGACGTATGACGCGGGAGAGAGCTTTTCTTCCTGTTGGATAAAGTGTTGTATAAATGAGTGTCCTGTCTTTTTACTGAAGTCTGTGAAGTGGAGCAGGACAACGTCCCACCAGTCGTTGTTTCGGATTCTCATCCCCAGACGACTGGTTTTGAGCATTTTTACTGCGTGATAAACATAATCAGCACAGAACAACGTTTCATATGCTCATTGTCTCCAAAATATGACCAGAAATGGATAAATATTAAGTCTGCTTTTTTTTAACAAATAACAAACCAATGTAGGAGAATAGTTATTATGCTCAAACTGCAGGAAACTCTGTTCCGTTCGTTCAGTGTGCGCATGTCAAATATTCTACTGATTTGAAGCTTGTGAAATATAAACACACACATCAACCTGATCACGTTTAGCTCTCATGTATACACTACGTTCGGATCCACCAATTGGAATGAATTCAGTCCGATTGAAACAAAAGTTGTGCATGTAAACATAGCCAGTGTGAACGTGGCCCTTTTGTATGTCTCCTCATCTATCACACCTGATTCAACTCATGAGCTCATTAGTAGAGACTGCACTACCTGAAGAGGGTGCGTCAGATGTGGGGAGACATACAAAATGTTGGTGGTACTCCAGGACAGGTTTGAGAACCACTGACATAGAACATTTTATATTTAATCATACATGTTATATTAGATACAATAAATAATAAATCGGAAGCAGACACCACTAACAAACTAGTTAATTATTAAACGACCAGCCAACCATCACTAACCCATCCCTAACAGAGCAGGAGTTAAAAAAAAAAAGAAAAAAAGAAAAGAGGTTCAGTCATTAACGCATCGAGCCACAAGGAGGATTTAGAGACTCGGCCGAGACTCAAGGTGTGTGGTCCCACATCCCTGCCAGTCTTTATGGAGTTTTAAAAAAAAAAGGAAAGATCTCTGAGATTTCCCTGTCAGCTTTATTCAGCGAGCACTTCCACGCTAAACGAGGAGATGCATGAAATCTTTTAAAGCTCCAGAAATGCCCACAGTACACACCTTGTTTCCACGTGAGTTGGTTTAACAGGTCCTGCCAGCACTGGAGGCCACAGGGAAGCGTTCAATGTGAGAGCCATCTGCTTCACGGATGCCTCCCGTTAAACGATTTTTATAGCCGATGATACATGCACAGTCAAACATAGCATTCATACGGTGGTAGGAAATCCCTTCCGTCAACAAGACCATCAATATCCCTCTTCATGAATATAATAAACACCAGCCATGCCAAGCATCAGATTACTAACTAGACAACTCTTTGGCTCTGTACACTGGATGGATGTTCAATAGCGATACGCTATGCAGGCATTTAACTAAATAAAGAAAATGCAGGTGAACCATAAAGTTGGTGCACATGGCTGGTGTACACCTAGATTTCAATGTAATAAAACCTGTGTGGATTTGGTGACACTCAGTCTAATGCTGTTGAAATGGAATGGGGAGCAGATGGAGGCGGATGAGACCCACGAGACCCCTATGGAGCCTGTGCTCATCTCTCGTCTCAGACAGCCTGCAGATCGTGCAGCATCACGCAAATCCAATCAAAAATCAATAACTGGCCGGGTCACAGTGAGTCATGCACAAGACGAAATTGAGGCAAAAAAAATATATCACCTTTTTGTAAGCTATCATTACAATTTGATGTACAATGTGCTATTAAAACAATGGCAGCCCCTGTGTGTGTGTGTGTGTGTGTGTGTGTGTGTGTATATATATATATATATATATATATATATATATAAAATCTTAAAAAAACTATTTTAACAGTAAAAGACTGAAAAAATGCTACGGTAAAAACCTGTTTATTGGTAAGCAAGTCCCCTTACTATATACGGTGAAAAACTGGAAGAGATTTAATGGGGCAATTTAATTTCATACAATTTTACAGACAAATACTGTTAAATGTACAGTTTTTGGAAGTGAAAAAGAACATTTTTACAACTCATAAATTGACATTCCCAGTATACTCTGACAGCTCTCATTTGATGGCTTTTCAGTGAAATAACTTTTCTTTTTCCATTTTTTTCTTATCAGTTATGTACATGAAGTTTATAAAAAAAAAAGAACAAAAGCAAAAGTAAACCTATAGTTCTTACACAACATAACAGACATTGTTTTAACTAAAAACGAAGTGACTGTTAGTCCAAATTATTTCGATGCCATAGATGCTGTAAATAGACCTTACGCTGAATTTCATTTGGAATATTCTGCTAAACCAAAAGACTTGATGGGAAGGCACAGAGCATCATTGTAGCATGTGGTGAGATTATATATGTAAATACTTGCGTTTGCTAAATACCCAAGAAAATAAACATAGGAAATGACAACAACCACAGAACCAAAACCAGCATAAAAGCCAAGATCTGATCCACCTCTAATTCCCGTCATTCACCATTTGGCAACTAGCAGTCAAACTAACAGCCCACATGTTATTTCCTCTGCACAAGCACAGGCAAATCTTGCTTTGGTCAACTGAATCAGTATAATCAGCAGCTGTAAGCCTCAGTTCTCAGAGATTATCACATTCTGTGCATGTTTTTATAAATGATAAAGCTGGTAAGCACAAGCTACCTTATTGACAAGAATAACTCACCAGGTTGAGCTGATGGAAGATAAACAACCCAAAAATATAAAAAATATTCAAACAGGACTCACTCTGATCGCCGACGACCTTCCATGCCATCTGGTAAGAAGAGCTTGATGGTCGACACTATACAGCCATGAGTGACTAAAAAAAAACAAGAGAAAACCGGACGCATAAAGGAGTGTTTTATGGCAACAGTGGCGGTTCAAAAAAAGACATGTAAATGATTATTTTCATAACAAGAAGAATTTAAAGAAAGATACAGGTTATGCCAAACATACAGACCATACATTTTTTTTAGGGCCGGGACTTTAACGCGTTAATTAAGATTAATTAACTACAGACTTTAACGTGTTAATTAATTACACAAAAAATAATTTTTTAATCGCACTTATTTTTGCACCACAAAAAGTTTCTCACTGGATGAGTTTAGGCGGACCGATTATACTGGCGCACCAACTAGCGTTCATGACGAAGAAGCTGACGAGATCGCTTTGGTTGGCTGGTGGATGGGAAATTTTGTTACAAAAAAAAAAAAAAAAACCAACGGATGGAAGCGTCGATAAGAGCATGGTTGTGTGCAAGCTATGCAACAAGGAATTCGCTATTGCTATTAGTTATTGCTATTCGTTATTGCTATTAGCAATATGCTATTGCTACACTTAACGGCAAAAAACTCTGGTCTGCTGGACTTGGTTGAACAAAAATAAACAATATTTTGTTGCTTAAGCTTATGTATTCAATCATTATTCAATGGTATACTAAAAATCCATGTGAAAAAAAATACTTCTCACTGTTCTCCGGTCAAATATTTATGCAATTAAAATGCGATTAATTTCGATTAATTAATTACAAAGCCTCTAATTAATTAGATAAATTTTTTTAATCGACTCCCGGCCCTAATTTTTTTTTATAACAAGCACTATTATGAGGTCGTCTAAGAAGCTTACATGTACTAAAGTCTATCAGCTTTAAAAGTGAGTGTGTTTGTGATCATCAAAAACATCCAGAGATTTCCTGGCGTTTCTGATGAGACGAAGCCAACTTGTGCCACAACAATGCTAAGAATTAAACACCCAAATGTGACTTAAAACAAGTTTCCAAACTAAACGAAGCTAATTTTAATACCTTGCCATTTAAAATACAGCGCTCCTAACAGGTTCTCATTCTTATGTACTTTCGTTCTGCTATTAAGTAGTGTATGCTTACATTAGTTTTAAAAGGGTAAGTTACTTTGCATTTGTATCTGATTGTGAAAGCGTCCCATTGCATGTACTTAAGTTGCAACATCCAGAAAAGCAATCAACCAGCACTCTTGGGTTTCAAAATTGCATCTCTGCCATTGCAGAATGTTCAAGAAGTGCAGTTTGTAACAGCATTTGTGTCAAAGACTTCAACTTTCAATTGAAGGTGTCCTCTATTACACTACCAAGAAACAGGGCCCCAAATTAACATGTCAAGCAGCAAATACGTTTTAATAAAGGAATATTGGTACCTACACAGCCACACTAGGGTTGGGTACCATTCACATTTTAACCAGTACCTGAAATTTGGAGCCGGTACCTTTTTTTCAGTAATTTAGGCATGTTTATCTCAATAACTGTAAAGTATATTTGATGGTCACTGTCTGTGATGCTTGAATATTAATAAAAAACATTATTATAACATTTTTATGAAATGTTGGTTTCCACAAATTCTGTGTTGTGAATTTTCTAGTAATCAAATGAAGACATAAAACATTTAATTGATCTTTTATATGAAATTAAACTTTTTTTTGTCAAACAACATGTGGCACAAGTGAGCTTTATACAGTTAAAATTACAACATAAAAGAAAAAGTGTGATTATTCCTTTAAAAAAATAATTTGATTATTAGTGTTAGTATTATTATTAAATTGAGATCTAAATTCTACTGTAAAACAGTAATATATTATCAAGTTAAACCAAACTTTTATTTTGATGGGTTGTGGTGAAGACCTTTGAGTTTCTGTTAATGATGTAACGATAATTTTTCTTAAACGAAACTAAAATGCTGATGAATTCAGTGACTCAGAGCGGCTCTGGAAATGCATTCATGTTCTCATGTAGTCAGACTACAGAGGCTGAAAAACACAGCGAGCTTCACACGCGCTTCAGTGTGTGTGGTAAAATGAAACTGCACGTCTACACCACTCATTCACACAGACGCGCAGAACTCATATTTAAATAGTATTACTTTCGCACCCAGATTCGTTCTCAGGTGCCAAAATTTGGCACCGATTGATTTAATGTGCATCGGTACTCAGTAGCACTGACTTAATTTGGTCGGTGCCATTAAAAGTGCAGAGTTCGGTATCCAACCCTAATCCACACCTGCATTACAGACAAACACACATTTCACTATCACCACTAATACAAACAGGCTTTCCTCACCTTTCCGGGTATTCTCGGTCACATCCACCCCAAACTGAATGATGTCACCGGAGAGCACCTCGCAGGGAGGGCTCTCCTCCGACCCCCGGCTCAGACGCTGGCTGTTGATGAAGGTGCCATTGCTGCTTTTGGTGTCCTGGAGATAGAACTGTAAACAGAGAAGAGACAGAAAGATTACAGATGCAATCAGCACTATTCTAAAAGTGTGCAGAATAAATGTGCTAGACGAAACAGAGCAATGGTTAAAAAAAAGAGGAAGTGCTCGAGCTAAACTTGCATTGATCAAGAGGTGAAACCATTTAATGCAATGCACAGTTTTATAGAGGTCGACAGGTTTATTGTTACAATACCGATTATAAACACATTTTTAAGGCAGTAGCAAAACTTAAAAACTATAATTTAACTAGATAGGTAACAATAATAATACACTTATCACCCCAGTTAAAAAAAAATGTTTTAGGTAACTAAAATAAAGCTGAAATATAATATAAATATTAAATGGAAAAAAACAGAAATTAGTTGAAATAAAGCTGCAGTTTCAAAGGGCGTTAAAGTGCTTCAAAGGGCTGTGCACGTTCCCAGCTGAGGAATAGGGTCTTATCTTGCGAAACGATCGGTCATTTTCAACAACAAAAAAACCAAAAACATTTATACTTTTTATAACCATAATTGTTAGTCTTGTGCTGGTCTGCGAAGCGCCAGGCATTACGTCATCACGTTGGAAACGTCACAAAAGATTTTTTTTTTAATATTAATAAATTAAAACGAAGATGTCGGACGATTTTGAAGTTGGAGGAGAAAATGAGATGGAATTTTTCGCCCCTTCCCTGCCTTTTTGAACCGGAGTACACAGACAAATAACTTAGATGACGTGCCGCGTGATGTTTCCAACGTGATGACGTAATGCCTGGCGCGTCGCAGACCGGCACAAGACGAACAATTGTGGTAAAAAAAGTATATAATTTTTTTTTTTAGAAAATGAACGATCGTTTCGCAAGATAAGACCCTATTCCTCAGCTGGGAACGTGCACAGCCCTTTGAAGCACTTTAAAGCCCTTTGAAACTGCATTGATTTGGACTTCGAAACATTGCCATTGAAATCCATTACTCGAAGAAAAATCCATAAATGTTTTCCTTAAAAAAAATGTATTTCTCTTCCACTGAGGAAAGAAAGACATGGATATCTTGGATGGCATTGGGGTGAGTAAATTATCAGGAAATTTTCATTTTGAGGAGAACTAATCCTTTAAATCTCTTGACAAACAAAAAGACGTAAATTACATTTGTATACATTCTAAATAAAATATACAGATTGTACTGAATATTAGCTTGCTTATTTTGCTCAAGATAAGGATTTTTTTGAGTCCACATCTCATGAAAACAAGAAACTGCTTCTAACCACAGATCGAGATCTGTCGTTCACACACAACTCTGCGATGCTGTTTGCGAATGTTCGTTAGAACGATGGCTTCGGGAAACACACTCGTTGAACTGCTGATAACGACAGAACATGCGACCATTAGGGATGGGCGATATGGCCTAATATCCATATTGCGATATACATTGCAGCCTCTTGCGATAACAATATATATTGCGATATATAAATTATAATAGGACCATTTCAGAACAGGTTACATAGACCCTAAGGAAAGCCAAACTGCTCTTTTTTTCTTTTCTTTTTTTTTAAGAAAGAAAGAATTGTATGTAGTTTTGAGAATATTTATTGTGCAAAACTGTAATCATACAACAATGTTGCAGATAAATACAATTCAAGGACACTAGCTGCAGAGACTTTAACAAAGAAAAAGCTTAAAGTATTGGGTTTCCTAAAAGGCACTACACTTATAAATGCCACACAAGTGTCAAACTGGTGTCTTTTTAGTTAAGGAACAGACACTGTACTGAAAATACTTTCAGTATTAGGCAAAGAAAATTATTTTATGTAATGCACAGATACCTTAAATAAAAACATATTTCAAACAAAGTTTCTTACCTGCAGCCTAATGTAACGCATTTGGTTTTAAACATTTTGTTCTCTTAATGAAATGAAAACTGGTGTCTTGTTAATAAAGGAACGGATACTGTGAATTAGGGAAATACTTCCAGTATTTGGCATGGCTATTTTAAATAAAGAAAATTATTCCAAGTGTAGTGCACAAATACTTCAAATGAAAACATAATAAAGTGCAAAATGAAAGCACAATCATTTTTTTTAAATAAAAAAAAAAAGACTTCCAGTGTAAGGCACATATACGTCAACTAAAGAAAATGTTTAAAGTACAAAAGTTTCCTTTAAAGTAGTGCCATGCCAAAGAGAGTAAAAAGTGCTAAACAGCACAGAAGGCACCAAATGTAGTTTTAGTTATTTTCTTAAAGGAAGCAAAAGATGCAAAGACCAGAAAAACTGGTGTCTTCTCAGTTAAAAAAGCAACCCAACAACGAACCTTAAAATCAGGCTGAGATTTTGTGTTTACACCATTTGTCAGGCCCTAAAGATTATTCGTCAGGAACACAAGCTTGTCCACAGTCTCTGGCTTCAACAGAGAGCGGTGGCATGTAACAATGTTGCCATCAATGCTAAATGCCCTTTCTGAAGGGGCACTTGTGGCTGGGATACAGAGATATTTCTGGGCCAGTCTTGCCACCCTTGGAAAATTTGCTTGGTACAGCCACCACCAGTCCAGTGGGTCAGTCTCTCCATCAACCTGCATTGTCTGCAGGTAACTTTTTAGCTCCACTTCGATGGCCTCTCTGTCAGCGAGAGCGGCTGTGCCATCGGAGGCCTTTTTGAAAAAGCTTCCCAGGCTCCGTTTCACCCTCTTGGATTGCCTCTCAACAGCAGCTTCAGCACCATCAGCTGCTGCTTCTGTGCTTGTGTGTGGCTCTGAGACCGTTACAGCTTGCACCTCCAATAGTGACAGAATTTCTGCTACCGCTCTGGTCTTGATGAACTCCTGGTGGTCATCAGATATATATGTATCTTTAAACCGTGGGTCGACCAAGGAGGCCATATCCAGCAGGTTGACCGTTCCTGGGTCTGAGTACTTCTCGTTTAAGTACTCTAGGATTACTCTTTTCATGTCCTTGGTCAGCTCTGTGTCATCATCAGCTGCAGCAAGAACAGTGTTGTTAAAAAGATGGAGAACAGGTTTGATGTACGACACACTGACATACTGTCTCCAGACAGCGCGTCTGTGAATTCCAGCAGTGGGCTGAGGGTCTTGCTTATAGATTCCAAGACATCTGTATCTTGCCAAGTGGGTACCAGGTGTCTGGTTTTCCTGTTTGCTTTCAGACCCTGTGATAGGGCCTTCTCTTGTTCAAGCACCCTCTGGATCATCATCTGGCGTGACCCCCCCCTTGTTGGTGTTTCTGTGATGAGCCGATGAAAGGGAAGATGGTGCTCTGCCTGGGCTTTCTTCAACTCTTTTCTTCTTTTCCAAGAGTGTGAAAAGGCACTCACAATCTTCTTGCATAAGGCAACAGCACAGTCAATTCGGGGGTCTTTCATACTTTTTTCTGTTGATGAATTTGTAAGATATTATTAGTTAATTTCATCTATAATCATCATATCTCTCTCTCTCTCTCTCTACTACAAGCACAAACGCATGCACGCACACATACACACAAATGCAACATTAAAATAGCATTGGCAACTAAACAGAGGCAAATTCTACATCTCTAAACACAAATGAAAAATTACTATGCAGTAATATAGGCAAATATTAGTGTAATGTTAAAATATTATCATTATAATGATGCACTATTATATTAATATGATGTTTAATATATTAACATATTTATTAAAATATTAATATTATGCACAAAATGTTTTAACCTACCGATGGCGAGGTGCAGCCTGTGTCCGAAGCATTGCAGCCTGGTCCAATCGTTCAGAGACGCTGCCTTGACCACGTTCGTTCCATTATCAGTAGTGATGCACACTTGGCGTTCTTCTTTAAAACTCTATGACTCAAGCGCGTCCTTGAGTCCTTGTGCTATCTCCTCAGCCGTATGTTCAGCGGGGAAGTACGACGTCAGCAAACACCGGCTGCCAAGATTCAAATCGTCCGTTATATAGTGAATGGTAAGGCTGATGAAAGGCTCCATGGTACGACTCGACCACAGGTCCGTTGTAGTGGCAAAGTATTTCAAGTCAAACAGCTCTTTTGCAACCTTTTCGCGGAGCTCGGCATACAGTGTTGGCATCTCTGTTTCTGTAAAGTATTTGCGGCTTGGCACCTCGTATCGTGGATCAATAGCTCTGATCATGGCTTTAAAGCCAC
>CM060626.1:2355853-2418353 GCA_030578275.1 Meda fulgida
CGGTATGAATACAGAACACTAAAGTACATATTGCCATATCTTTATAAAGTAATTAATTTGTTGACTAGATGCTGCATCAGCAGAGAAACAACAGAAGTTCGCCGTCGAGTCTGAGAGGAACAACATTAGTAACGGCTACCTCAAGCGATTAAAGCAAAGTGACAAAAACACACGCAGACCTGACCCAAATGTTTTATGTCGCAATTGTTACCATCTATTTGCATTCGTTTATATCCAGCTGGTCACTTTTATGCATTCATTAGCTGGCAAAGTTGTATATTTAAAGCTAGTGACGTGATTGCTTTCTCAACATTGATGTGTTCATATGCAGCCGACAGAAACAAACAAATCAGAAATGCAATCGATTTCAGTTCTTTTTTATCACTACAATACATATTGTTATTTTGATTAGATAATCATCAAGTGTTCTAAGCAAATAAAGTGAGAGACTGTACATGTAGGTCTACATTTTAATGCTCTGGCCTTTGCAGATATTTAAATATGGCCATCTTCTTTAAGCATGAATCATATAAAATGGTAACACTTTACAATAAGATTACAATTTTAGCATTAAATCTGGTTAATAAATGTTGTAGAAGTATCATTCATTGTTAGTTTTTTAATTTCAACATTTACTTACATTTTAAATTGAGTTTATTTTTATTTGATCTGTTATAACCTTGATGTAGGCTAGTATGAACTAACAAGAATGATCAAGGAACAATTGTATTGCTCAAATATTCATACATGCAGTAAAAACTAGCTAATACATCCTTGTTAACAAATGGGACTTGCAAAGTGTTACCTATGAAAGTTACATACGCTATGTTTCTAGGTTATAGCTAAAAAAAACAAAAAAAAAACATATTTGACCTGTACTATTTAAATTATTTTCTGTAGAGTTTGTTCTGTACAACTTATCATTTTAATATATTCATATTTATATTTTTATTTAATTTAGCACTGTTTTTCTTGGAGTGTTATGTTTGTTTTTAATCCCAGTATCCATTTAAAAAAATATCGGTTAAATAATCGGCTATTGGCATGTACGGTCAAACCTAAATATCGGTATCGGTAAAATCCACTATCGGTCGACCTCTAGACATGAGCACTTGAACTTCATCTCCAGAGATGCTCTGAGTCACTTCATAAGCTTTTCAACATTTCATTTGAGAAAAACTACCATCTGAAACTAAACCAGAAAAATCTTCACGGCAAACCATCCAGATAAAAGTTTAGCTTCAAGAAATTAAGACACAAATATATATCACTACTGTATACTAAAATGTACTTCTTAAAGTAATAATAATATTTCCAAGGCATTTAACCAAGATATCTGTAGCCATGTTTTACATTTATACAGTTCTGTTGTGCAGCATCTTATTTGACAACAAATAAAAATGCAAAGTTTAGTTGTAAATTAATTATTTTTTCATTTGATTATATTTTAAAAGCTTAATTTGTATTAAATCATAAAACAGAATCCCCCAAAAATTAAGTGGAAAACAGAATTTAGGGGAAAATAAAGCAGATTTCATAGGGCCCTAAATTAAAAGTTAGCTACTCTGTGGAGTTTAATTGTGAACAAACAACGTTTCATTCATTCTCAAGATCGAACAAATATGTGGAAAGATTATTCTTCCCCATTAATAGTAAATGAATATCATGATATTAATATCGTATGATAATATTTTTGGTCATATCGCTTAGCCCTAGAACAAAAGCTCACATCATGTTGTCTGTGTTAGTCTTCCTTTGCCGTATCAGCCAAAGGCCACAAGATTTATTCCTTGAGAACTGCTTTCAAAGCCAACACTGAGATTTTGAAGGAATGCAGAGTTTAAGCTTCAAAAGCAAGTCTACACCTAAATCATTCCTACCTGAAGAGAGCTCCATCCAGGGATGGAAAACAAACAGCCTGGCTGAGGAAATTACCATTGATCGGTACAGCCGGTGTAAAGCAGGTCAGCTATAGTGAACAGTAGACACTAACCCGCTAAGCTTGGTTGCTTGCTAATCAGCAGGTCAGGCAATAAAGCAACCTTAACCTTAATCCTCAAGAGTTCTTTATCAGAACCAGGAAAATCAATAAGAATCTGCTTCAATCTTTTCACTCAAGCTGGAAAGGTGATGTAAGTAAACACTATTTTAACACAGAAAACAATGGGAAAATTGCTTGCAAGAAAATTTAGCAGACACTATTAAATGACCTGAATGAATGAAAACTAATTAGCTACTGCAGCAAAAGCATCATTCATTACTATAGAGAACCTTGAAAAATTTGAATATCGTGCAAAAGCTTGTGCATTTCAGTAATTCAAATTAAAAGGTGAAATTAATATATTTAGTATAACGATATGCATGATTATACTTTTCAGAGGGCCGACATTTCTGTACTTAAAATCCTTTTTTTTATTGATTTCATGTAATATTCTAATCTTCTGAGATTTTGAATTTGGAGTTTTCATAAGCTGTACGCCATAATCATCAAAATTATATCTTTTGCACGATATTCAAATTTTTCGAGTTTCACCTGTAAACAGATAAAGACAAACTATTCAGTGTATTCTCTGAACATTCGATCAGAACGACTCAACCCTAAGTGGGGTTTAAGATTTCAAAAGGCTGTGTGTGAGTTTTCCCTGGAAAACCTGGAGTCATCTCAAATGATGAACCCCCTTTCCCTGCCTTGTCAAGACAGCATATATCGTAGAGTGGTTTCATGCACAGGTTCACGCATTTCAACGTTGGCCAAATAGTAAAATACATCAGTGTTACAGTATTACACATTATTTTAGAGACAGTTTTTGTTTTTCGACCAAAAATGACAATTTATTGGCAATTCAGAATAAAAAGGACATGTCATGACATTAACTGTACTACAGCATAAAAATACCATAATATGTTTGCAATGATTTAGGAAACATGCTAAATTCAAATATTTGTTTCTCTGAAAAACAACGTTTTTCTATTATCACTGTAAAGCCGCTTTGGAACAATCTACATTGTTAATAGCGCTATATAAATGAAGATGACTCGACTATATGCCCTGCAAATGATACAAGTTGAAAATGGGATTGATTTAAAAGCTACAAATAAGGAGACCAATGAAAGTGTGTTTACACTAACTTGGAAACCAAAAGAAGAATGCAGTGATTTTTAGAGATCGCTAGCAAAGGGTTTGGACGAAATCATGAGTATTTGTAAAGTAAATTAAGTGTATATCATAAAACAGGCCTTGATACATGTTTGAAATATAAATTGCAGTATGAGCATTCAATCTGCATACCAACAAATTAACAGGGTGGATAAAATGGACTCAGTTAAAAGATATGGGGTTCAAGTATGCGAGAGCTTTGTGTGGTGTCAAAAACTTTACATTTAAGAGATTATCACAGGATGGATTTACATATATAACATATGATCCAATTAAGATGTCTCACAATTAATGCTATTATTAATTGTGTTGACAAGATCTCATTATATCACAGCGCTCACACAATAGTTTTTTTCATAGAGGCCTATGATTTGTTGGTGGTTGGCATCTTATGTGTCTGCAAATCAAACAGTTATTGCAGAGATATGATGTTTCTTCAAAAGCAGTCTGAATTATTAGAAAACTTTGCTGAAACAGGACATTACATCCCAAATCCTTGTCACCACAGCAAATTAATATATGCAACCAAAATTCACTACTGTGAATAAGCTAGTTTACCATACAGACTATATGTGTCATTACAGAATTTGCTGAGGGTGTACTTTACTTTCTACCTCAAGACATACATTTTTATTATATCATTATCAGTATTTTCTGAAATCTAGCAGGCTGCTGATGAGACTAATGTGTATTAGTCACATTCAGGTGAAACTCGAAAAATTTGAATATTGTGCAAAAGTTACAATTTTGATGATTATGGCGTACAGCTTATGAAAACCCCAAATTCAAAATCTCAGAAAATTAATATTACATGAAATCAATAAAAAAAAGGATTTTAAATACAGAAATTTCAGCCCTCTAAAAAGTATAATCATGCATATACGTAGTTATAAATACTAAATATATTAGTTTCCCCTTTTAATTTGAATTACTGAAATACATGAACTATTGCACGATTTTCACATTTTTTGAGTTTCACCTGTACATGGCCAGAACTGGACTCCAAACTGAGCGTGGTTTCTCCCAAAGTTTTTCCCCAATTCTGTCACCTGGAGTTTGGGTTCCTTGCCACTGTCGCTTAGTTAGTTGGGGACAAATAATATTAAAAAATATTGCACTTAATATTCAATTTTTTGCAGAACTGCTTTATAGATTAACTAATTTAATAATTGATGATCTTTACAACGGCACTAAATCAACACTGAACTGACTTCAGCTAAACAACAGCCGAAATGCATAATCTACCTGCTATCCCTGTAAAGCTGCTTTGAAACAATCTGTATTTTATAATGCGATATATATCATTAAAGGTGACTTGAGAAGAGAGACAGCGTCCTGTACAGCTGCTCAAGATTCAGGGTGTGGGTCGCCCCGCAGGGAACTTGGGTGAGTTCATATTAAAGGAGGAGGCTCTGCAAGCTAAAGTCAGCTGCTAGACAGTTGTCCTCGAGTTGGTGCAGCTTATAATAACAACAGACTGTAAATACGGGGTGCAAATGGAATCAGACTATTTTAAGACTCGACAACAGACCTCGCACTTGACAGAAAATATGCAACAGCCTGCAGCTAAAAATGCTAAAGGCACATTAGCAAAGACGGAATTGATCATCAACACAGAATAATGGAGAGAAAAACAATTTAATGAAACCGTAAGAGACTTAAAGTGCAAAAGGAAAAACCTCAATAAAAATATCAGGTACACGCACAAAAACAGCAGCAAAAAGCAGAATTTACTATTATATGAGATCATTCATGTGCGCTCAATACAATTAATATTTTCTAGTTAATAGCATAAATGAAAATGACTTTCCAAGCAATGAATAATTGATCAGTGATGTTAGACCAACATCACATGAATTAACTCTTCTCTGGTGTTTCCATGGCATCAGGTAAAAACCCAACAAATGTAAACAACATAATTATGATATTTATAGAGTTGCCAGGTAGAACTCAGTAATTTCAAAGGGCTCTTTTTAAATTTAGACTGAGCAGATGGTAATATTTACATTTGCAAATGGTATTTACATACTGATACTAAGGATCACCTAAAACTAACAAACCTAGTGATACCAATAACCAGAAAACAGACCGCCATGATCTCACATGAAAAATTTGAATATCGTACAAAAGTTACAATTTTGATCATTATGTCGTACAGCTTATGAAAACCCCAAATTCAAAATCTCTGAAAATTTGAATATTACATGAAATCAATTTAAAAAAAGGATTTTAAATACAGAAATGTCGGCCCTCTGAAAAGTATAATCATGCATTATAGTTATGTATGCTAAATATATTAGTTTCACCTATTAATTTGAATTACTGAAATACACAAACTTTAAGTTTCACCTCTATACCGATCTAGGCTCAACTCTTGCACTGTCACGATGGCGATGCATGTATAGTGGTATCCTCGTTTTCGTAAGAAGTTAAAGTATTTAGACGTGGTCACTTCAAATAAAGGTTACTGGTTTTTCAAACCTTAGTCCTCTCAGATTTAAGTCGGCATACAGAAGTGTGGGATCCGCACATGTGTAAGCAAACCAAAACACATGCTAAACCATTACAGAAAGGATAGTGGACTGGGAGCATTATATTTATATATAGCAGAGGAATAGAAGCTCAGGTTTATATCCACATCCAATTATAGAGTTATTTTACATTTAATTATTACATGAATACTACAGTAGTTAGACTTTACTTTATTTGTAACTTTGCTATATTGTATTTATCTATACTTGTAATTATTCCATTTGTTCTTATTTTTTACTGACTGTTCACTTGTAATAATGTTTGAACTTTATTAGTTAGGCAAGTTGTTTTTTTCTGCAGTATCAGAGTACTTAAGTAATAAATGAAAAGCAAAATGACACAAAATTAAATTTAAATAATTCAATTATTTTTTCTTGCTGATCTGAAAAATGATCAGATCCGTGACTCAAACCGCACATGATCCGTTGAACACAACGCAAGCAGATCAAAGCAAACATGGGCATTCACAAACTCAAATCAGGAAGGAAAACATAATGAAAAGTGAATTACATTAATTAAAAACTGGTCTAACCAGAGCATGGACATTTGGAAAGGATGACAGTCCAGAGTCTGGCAGGACAGTGTATCTTGGAAACACACTGGCTTCATCTCATGGGTGTCATTTTGCCATATCCATTAGAAGAAATAGCAGAGTCAGACGTAAGAGCAGTCATCCAGACACTCTATTAGCGGCTGTGCAGCTTTGATTGAAGTCTACAAATACAAACCACATTCTCAGGCACACAGTTGCAATCGCCAGCTTTTCAGCAATGCCCACATGTGTATTACACAGTTTTACAAAGCCAGGGGACAGGTGGTGATATTGGCACTATTTCACATTAGACCAACAATTAGTTGGCCCAGTTTAGAAAGCTTCATCTTGGCACCTCTTTCCGACAGAGACCTTGCCAATAGGAGCAAAGTTTCTTCAGGTCATTCCTGCACTGTCCTACGTCGTGGACACCTCATCCCAGAGAGGAAATAGACGCCACTAGGATTCTCGTTCTTTACACTGTCAATAACAAGAAGCAGCTGATCAAATGTAAGCAACTTAGACCCAGATGTAAATGGATTAAGGGAGAGGAAAAAAAACAGGAAATGCAGTTCGAAAATCTCAACGATTGCCAAGTAACAGCAATTATAAATAAGTTAATAATAAACTAAATGACAATTACAATGATGAAATGACATCCACTTCTAATGTCACAGACATAATGCAAAGTGTTGCGATTGACAAGCAAATTTAAATGCAGGAGTGTATCCAGTTCTCTACGAGCAGAAATAGAAATTAGATAGAAATAACCATAACAACAATGCATCTCACTGCTGTAACCAAGAAACATGGATTCAATTCATGTTTCTGGTTGTTACACTGTTGTTCTGATGTGAGCTAAAAATGCAGTTATGCATTAATGTATTAAATCAAATGTGAGTCAGTGGAGATTATCAAACACACTTTAAAGGTTAAAATATAAAACATGGGGTGAATTTTAAGCAAATTACAATTAGGCTTATATTGGAATATATTATATTATGTTACAGTAATAAGAATTTCTTTATCTCACCTTTAGGTTCAAGTAAGGTTCGCGATTGCAAAATAAAATTCATTTTGAGCTGTATTTATTTACATCAAAGCATGCGGTTCTTTTCATTAAACATTCTTTGGTAATATTTTGCCGATTAATCTTTTTCAGTAAAAGCAAATGCTGTTTGTGAAGGGTTAATTACCTCACCTGGTTTTGTAATGTGCAGCACTCCCTTAATTCAAACACCACACCTTAATCTACACGACTGAAGCAAGCAACCACAACTGCAATTATTTCACAACAGCTGAGATATTATACCCGAGAATGATGGCGGTAAAACTTCACTCAAATGCTTCCTCTTCACATGCAAAACACACCAGACGAACAGAAAACCTCTTTACACAAGCAAACAACAAATGAAGATATCCTTACATTTAGGGCTGGGCGATATGGCCAAAGAATTATCACAATAAAATGTTATCAGTTGATATTGATAATAATCATTACAATAAATGTTAAAAAAAAATCTGTATTTCTTTCAAAGGTAGATTTTCGCTCCTGAATGAAAGCTGTAGAAACCAGACAGTTAAATGTGTTTTTATAAAACTCTTTATTGTCAGAAAACTTGCCAAACAGGTTAACATTTCACAAATCTGAAGTAGATTATTCAAAACTTTTATGATGATAAAATATTTGTTTCTACATCAAAATATGCACGAGTTAAGTAAAAAAAAAATTCAGTCTTTTTTCCTTAAAAGAAAAACATTTTAATAGAAAATAGATAGATAAAATAGAAAAAATATTTCTTAGTTTCTGATGGTTGATAGTTTGTGTTTCCTGACTGACTTAGATGACGTGTATCTTCGGCAACGTTTGCAGTGCAGGCTACAATATTAATAATATTATGTGTTATGTCTCTTAGAAATGCACATTTGACAGTAGCTTGAGTTAAGATACAGATGTAAATGTATGTTCATTAACAAAAACAGTAAATAGGTAAAAAATGTAAACAACCTCATAGGGTAAATTTTATATTCTTTCTGGTTGAGTTATTTATTTAAGTTAACCATTTGTCATCCATAGAATCATACATTTAGGCTATAGATCATGATAACCATTGGTAAAACCACGCACGCATATATCACCTCACTACCAATGAGGTAAAATGTAACTAGACGGAATACATTTTTTAGTATAAATATAGATGCACAAATGCTACAGCTTAACAAAAAATGCTGTAATTATATTCCATTACTCCTTTGTACATGTCTTCATTTATATATAAAAAAGAAAATCGATATGAATACACCACATTTCTGCCATAATAATACCATGGTGCAGTTCAGGGGTGGACTGGCCATCTGGAGCACCAGGAGTTTTCCCGGTCAGCGAGTAAACGCATCTGCTCTAGTAAGCGGATAAACGGTCCGTGTGGCGCGGTTTAAATGAGTAGCGCTGTTTCATTCCTCTTTTGGTGCATAAACAACCAAACTTTTGCTACAATTCTATTGAGGAAAATTGTATTGCGATAACTATCGTTTTATATCCCCCAGCCCTACTTACATCAAATACAGTAGTGTTGTCAAAAGTACAGACTTCAGTACCAAGTCGGTACTGACATTTTTAAAATGTGACGCTTTGAGCGCTGATGAGTGAAATCATAAACACCTGAGATTGGCCATTGTGTTCACGAGCTCATCGGATATGTCTGTGATTGGTTATAATGATCAACGCATGGGATCGTTTGAGAGCACACGGAAGTGTTTTGAAAGCAGGAGCGTTTTAAAGCACAAGCTCCCGTGTGTATCTGTGTAAGCGCTCACTGAAGAGCGTCATTGATGTACATTTACAACATGTTTTTGAAGCACTGATCATTGTAGCCAATCACTGACATATTTGATGAGTGCATGAGTACAATGGCCAATCACAGGCATTTACGATTCCACCAAACAGTGCTCAAAGCGTCACATTTTTAAAATTTCAGTTTTGACAACACTAACATACAGTCACCCAAAATCTTTCTTTAACCACCCAAAGAGAACCACTGCAGTGTGTTGGAGATATTCTGAAAGCGACGATAAGCTTGCCTAAGGGGGGAAACAAGTTATGTGCACTTGCAATGTCAAAATGTGTCATCTGAAAGTAGAACACAGTGAATTGCCAGTATTAAACCAAAATGCACACTAAGAGCACGTTCCATGATATTACAGCCATGGTGGAATATGTTGCTGCTTTCAACAGGATTATTTTACACTTTCATTGACACATGGCGCTGTGAGAGCCACACTAATGTACGTACCAGGCAGCTAAAAATCCTGGGCATCCAATTTCACAAGCCAAACCAGAATTAAGAGCCATCCTTTTAGATTTTCAACATCACATAGATGATAGAAATGCCACAGCAATGTTTTCTGTTTACTAGACAGACCAGCAATGTCACGCATGATAGTCTCAAACTCCTCATCTGATGCTGTAAAAATGCTCAGTCACCTTTCATGAGAGATGTTATGGGTTTCCCATTCAATTGCCTATAATTTGGCAGCAGTCTTGGGGACAATATTATTCTTCTTTTTATATTCTAATTGTTTGGATTCCTGAAGGACCAGTGTGAATGTAATGTAGAGGTAAAACGAGGCTTGAGTCCACTTTAAAGGGGTCATTGGATGCAAAATTCCCTTTTATATGGGGTTTGCAGTGTGTGGACAACACATTAAAAAAATTATTCACTCCTTTTTTTTTAATCCTCAAAAAAAAGTCTAAACACTCACTCAAGCCGTTTGGATTTTCTGAGCAATATGATGTCATATGAGCTCAGAAAATATAAAGATGCAGGTGCTCATCATTTAAAGACACATGCACCGAAACGGGGCGCTGTGGACAGAGCTTGTTTTTGTGGATGTAAAAAGGGTGTTGTTACAACCATTGAGGAATTTTAACCAAAGTTTGTTACAAACTTTACATTAAGACCCTAAAGAATCAATCCAACTTGTGAAAAATGGGCATCCGATGACCCCTTTAAAGTCCAGGTACAAGTCAATGCAAAGATTATTTACTCTGTTCAATTTGGACACTGAAAATGGGTTGGAGTATTTAACTTTAAAATGTACAATGTTAAAATGTCATCCCTAGAGAGGCAGAGGTCAACTTGTGTAATTTACTTAATTAAGCTATTAAAACCCTGCTTTAATTGTCTTCAACCATAGGGCCTGGACCTAGTAGGAGCCCTCAGCAAACTTCCAAAGGTATTATTAATAATACAATTATATAAATCAACCTTTAAGTGCTGGATTTTATATATTTATGTCATCTCCACCCTATTTAAAAAAACTGCTGATTTCAAGTCATTTAGCTAAAACGGCTGGGAAAAGTAAAAAGCTTGTTCTCGTACATTTAATGCAAAGACATTCAGACATTAATTGTGGCTTAAAATGTCTAAATATTTTTTGGGTGGGGACCACTGTATGTATATAATCCTAATGTAGACAATTATGACAACCTGACAGATAGTGAGAAGGTCTTAGTAAATCCAGACAGCTCGAGGTTCATTTTTCATCTGTGTGTCAAACAAGCAGTTGAATTACGAGCCAATCTGACCTGTTCTGCCTGCCGCTGAAGGTACAAGTAAAACAACACCTGACTTACCTTTCCAGTCTTGTGGTCGAACCACACCAGAGCGTGATTCCTGGACAACACCTTGCAGTCGAAGGTGGCGTTGTTCTGGGCAGGGCGACACCGGGCCACGGAGCGCCCGATCTTGACCGGCTCATCCAGGTAGACATGACGTTCCTGAAACGGGTGTGAATTCGGGCGGCAGGTGAACACGGCCAGCGCTGAAGGCATTGAGGATGGCTTGGGAGTGTTACTCCAACCAGAGACGAAAGACAGTGTTTCTTGATCCAGACTGACCTGTTGCTCCAATTCACTTTAATGAATTATCAGGAGACCAATGCACATAGTAATACGACAGAAATATCAACAATTAAGAAAAGACGAGGCTCTTCTGCTAAACCGACTACATTACGTCCACAAGCATGTACCTTAGACACTATGTAGTTGATTTCTTGCCCCCTTGCGAGACCCCCATGATGCCGAAACAAACCCAATACAGCTGCTCAATTCCATACAAATCTGTATTTTCTGATGACAGTCCACTACTCGAGCTGTTACACCTCGTACCCTGCACAATTCATCCTCACCCCCCTTAACAAACATAGGCCTGGCTAATAAACAATCGAGTAACACTAATATCCTAATAACCTGTTGGATCAGTTAACCTATAACGTTACTCCTCCAAAAAATAACAGTCCATTTGCGTTTCTAGATTAAGATGGCAGTGATTTCTAGATTCACGGGCACAAAACGTACTAATGTGACTGTTAAACCCTAATAAACATTATCAATGTGAGTGGGTTTGACTGAAGTATGCAAGACAGACCATCAACCCACCACTCCCCTAAACAGAGCAGGCATTCAATATGAAAACAAAAGCACAAAGAGCTAATTAACCGAACATTGAAATGACCAAATTCAATATTAGGTATTATAAAACGCTCGCGCGGAGGGTGTTTTCTTGCACACGAGAGCGTTAGCTGGCTAACTTCATATTAGCTCGTTAGCTTCGCTGAGGTAACGGTGGCCCTTTATCTTCTCCTTATCAAGCAGCCCGGACTGAAAGTGACTTTATAAATAATTCCGAGTGGATTTATCCAGTATTGTTTGGTCCGTGGAACTTTCATTCGCGGAGAATTTACGTGAATCCCGTACTAGCTCGCGAGCTCGATAACTAGCTTAGCTCGCTGAGAGACGCGAAAAATTCCCCAGAAAAGAAACTCATAAACGAATTAAGTCCGTGACACGATTCCGCGTTAAGCCATGGAAGTCTCCGCTCCCGGGGACACTGAAAACGGGATGAAAATCGTTGTGTGAGAGGGGATAATTGGAAGTAAGTCGTCCTCCCGAAGAGAAACACACACACATACACATACACCGGCCAGAAACCGCCGCGGGGCTCGCGCACCACCGAGAAAGGGGCGGGAACTTTGTGATGACACGCTATTGGGGCGGGGCTTTTGAATTGTGTTTCTAGTGAAAGTGAAAAGGATGACGTTTTTCATTTGGAACGAAAAATACGTTATGGAGGCCCTGAAGAAATGAATAAATAAATAAATACATGTAAAAATACGAATAAATGACTTCATAATTTTTATTATTATAGACATTTATTCCTGAATTAATTTCTGTATTACTTTTTTCACTTTAGTTGTTATTTTCTGTATTTATTTATTTATTCTAATTTGTTATTGTTTCATTTATTATGTATTTATTTTTATATTTATTTCAAAGCGTTTCTTTATTGTTATATTTATTATATTATTATATTTACTTTATTTAATTTAATTTTATTATCTATTTTATTATCATTATTCTGTATGAATTTGTATTCTATTATTAGATTTATCTCCACATAGATTTATTTGCACATGGATTTATTTATACATTTATTTATTTAAACTTTATTTATTTATTTTCGTATTACATTTCTGTCTCCATATTAGATGTTCGTATTAAAATTATCACAACCTTTATGAATTTTAGGTCAATTCTAAACTGTCTTTGTGAAGTGCATCCTAGAATGCCTTTTAAAAACAGCACTGAAGGAGTTCCCATCAATGCTGGCCACTTTTCCCTCACTCTCTGGTCCAACATATTTATAAAAAATAAAAAAAGTACATATGGCAAACTGAAGAGTGTTTACTTAATATTTATTAACCAAGTTCAAAACAGACAAGTACAAAACAAATGCATAGCTGGCGAAATCAAAGCAATTGGAAGGTGCTTCTTGCTCCAGGCTCCCAGTAAAAGTAAAGTTATTTTTGGAGTTCAAAATCAACCCTGGAAAGTATTTTTGTTTCAGAAAGGAGGAGAGGGTTTCAAAGCTAACCCCGCCCCCAGTCCCTCTGTCTGGATCTGGAATCTGTGGACTAAATTACACTGAACATCTGTCATTCCAAATAGAGCATGCTGATTTGACTCTAATGTCTTGCTAAGGCTAATCCAATTGCTTTGTCTTGGTTCTTATGTGACCCATAAGAAGTAATTAAGTGATCACTGGAACATATTCAAACAATGGTGTGGTTCAATGATGCACATGGGACATTATAAGATGTTAAAGTGCCACAATATTAACTACATAACTAAAAACAATTATTACTCTCAGCAAGTGTGCAATAAATATGTATACAACCACATTTAAGTCTGATAAAACCATATTTAAGCCAAAAATGTAACCATTTTAACATAAAAAATTAAATTATTGGATTAAATAAATAAGCCTACATTACACATAATTATGCAAAGATTGAATTATGAGGGAATCATTATATTTTTTTTTCACAGTCTGTCTATATGCTTTCTGTCTGAATAATAATAATAAAAAAGAATACATTTTATTTATAGTCGCCTTTCACTCAAGGTCACCTTACAAATCTTTGTAAAAAAAACTGTATAACAATAGACAAAGCATACTATAATATACACCGAAGAACAAGATATTGCTGAATACGAGCAATCATAAATAAGCCTGTTTAAATAATTAAGAGTTATAACTATTTTTTATTCAATACCAAAAGAGCATTTCAGTGCTTTTATTTTCAGAATTCCAAAATATGTAGCCTATCAAAGTAGGCTACTTTATAAAATGTAAGAAAGTGCAAAGAGACGACTTTTTATTATCTTTTTCGAATAAAATAAATAATTTGCGCAATTTATTGTTCTTTACATTCTAAAACGTCATTCTTAAAAAAAATTGAAAAGGACATAAAATACACAAATATCATGCTGTGGCTGCGTGCGCGCTCCCGTACAGCTCTTGAGCTCACTCATGACGCCAGCACGCTCTCCACGCAAGCTCCGCCCCTTTCATCCTGGACGTGTTTGTATTTACAGCTCAAGTTCCTGTAGTTTTCATCCATTAACCGAGTCCGAACCCACCTGGACTGACCTGAGGGTATCACCATGGCCTTTCAGGGGTCTGGGGAACTGGAAGATCAGCTCGAGGAGCCAGAAGACACACTGAGAGTTTCTCCGGCCGAGGAAATGCCCGTCGATGGGCCTCCAGCACTAGAGGAGCCGGAGCCGTTACTGCTGCCGTGGGATCGCTTCTCCTCCTGGCTTCACTGCATCTGTGTGGTCGGCTTCGACCTGGAGCTCGGGCAAGCTGTGGAGGTACAGAAAACTGTCATATTAGTGCTGTCTGTTCTGCTGTCAGCTGTGAGTTAGCCTGCTAGCAGGCTAAGGAAAACCTGCTAGCATCTGTGGCTATTGCTAACAAAAATAGTTGAGTCATCAAAAAGTACATATATATGGATGCTGAACCAGTGTAAGCAGTTCATTGGTATATTTTGGGTCAATACGTCTGAAAGGTTTCAGTAGCTTTGACACATTTGTGCATTAAACATATTCTCGTTTATTTGTGCCATTTCCTAATGTAATAATCTGATGTCTGTGCACATTATGTGTGTAGTTTGTCTGACAGCTAAGGGTTTATCAGGACTGTTATCTGTCCTGACTACGATTCAGTGTGTTCATCTAATCATCAGTTGTCTGAACTTAGGCACTTCGATGCTTAGAATAAAAAACAACAACAGCTACTGGACTCCAAACTGAATAAGATCATTAGTGTCCATCCATACCTAAAGCTTGGTTTCACAACAACAACAGAAAAACATTATAAGTAAAGCAAAGTAAAGTGATTTTAGCACTCAGTCTCCCTCAATGTATCGACTCGAAAGGCATCAATGGCCATGATGACTAACAACTACTACTATGTGCCATTTATGCATATTGGAGAAATGCAGTTTTAAAAATACAAAGTTCTCACATTTTCCTTGTTATTCTTTCTCCTGCAGGTGATCTACCCACACCACTCCAAACTCACAGAAAAAGAGGTACAAAAGTTTTCAGTTTTATATCATCCAGCTGGATTAAACCATTAATTCTGATAGTCAATATTGAGTGTTCTTTTGTTTCTCTCAATTTAGAAAACAAGTATATGCTATCTGTCATTCCCAGACTCCAATTCAGGTAAAATTGCATTTCTTCACTATGGCTTTTCTCGATATGTCTGCTGTAAATCATGAACAATTGATGCACAGATCTTGTCACCTGTAGATTTGAACAAGCATAAATTGAACATCCTAAACTTTTACCCCTGCTTCCACAGAATGCTTAAGTCTAGTCCTAGACTACAATGCATGTTTAAGTAGTTTTAACTGAAAGCAACTTGTCTTGCACTGTCATATCTAAAAATATGTCAGTGTCATTTTTTTCATCTCAAGATGCACACCAGTAATGTTTTTTTTTTTTCCTAAGGCACATTTATAAAAGCTACTTAAATGTCCTAATTAAACTAGGGTCTAATCCTGGTTCAATCTAAACCCTGTCTGTGAAACCAGGCATTGATGTTTTGACACTGAAACGTTCAGTAGATCACACAGTTAAAGCTGAAAGCTAATGGAAAGGAAGTTTATTCAGCTATTATGTCAGAACTGTGTGTGAGGTTTTTTTTTCAGTATCTTTGTATTTTATAATGCAGTTTAGATGATTCTTCTCTCAGTGATTATTATTATTAATGTATTTTTAAAACTGGCATAAACATCAATCACTTTCCATACAGATTCAGATTCACTTTATTAGCCATTTACAGTATAAAACCACATTGGAAAAAGATGTGCAAGAAGCTCAAGGTGCAATGTCAACACATAAAAGGACATAACATAAAACAAACAAGCAAGTGCCACATAAAACTCAATAATAAAACACTATACAATGAATCCATACATACATTTAAAGTGCCTAATTTAAAGTGCATACTGTATTTGAGTCTGTCTTGTGCTCAAAGTGTCTGTGTTGTGATTAAGCAGTGCAGTTGTAGAATGTGTGTAGTGTGTTTTCCTACATTAAGGTTTGATCTAGAGGATTGTAATTCATCTGAGTGAGTACTATGACCCGTGTGTCTTACACTAATGTGTGTGGGATGAGACCTCGACGTCCTCTCCAGCAAGCACATTCATATTCAGAAATGAACTCGCAGCGTGGGTTGTGAAATGCTATCTGACTGTTCTGTATTAGAGATATTAATGAACCGTCACTTGGTAGGTCAATATGTGCATTTGTAACAGATACTCTGTAACAGTATATTTTTTGCTACATTTACTATTGTTACTGAGTAAGGTCAATATTAAGGAATCACCCTGTTGACTTTGAGTTGAGATTCTCCTAATGCTCCTCACATCTTATACTAACAGCTTGCAGTTATGTTTTATGAATGAATTGTCATTTTGACATCTTGCCATTTAAAAAAATGAAATTTTCATCCTCATCACATCATTCCAAACATTCTGTGGATTCTGTGGAAATCAATAGTCTAGCAGAATGTTGAACCTTTTTTTCCATGCATAATCAGTTTTGAGACATGACGCAACATTATGGTTGATGTCAAACGTGGCATGATGCATCTTCTCGCTGTATATTTGAATATGTATATGTGATGTGAGAGCTGTGGTAATAGATGATCATCGAAAAATGACTAAGTTTCGCTCTATTCCTCACAAATTTATGCGAGTGACTAAATGAATACAGAATGTTCATTTCTAGATGAATTTATCCTTTAAAACTCATTGGCCACAGCAACAAAAAAAAAAGTGTAAATAAAAATATATTTTAATGTTTTGCTTTTCATGTTGACAATTTTGCTGATCTCTAGCAAAAGTCCTCAGCATTGGTCAATATTGTAAATAGAGCGGCCGGTCCGTGTTGTTTTCCACAGTATCAGCTGCGATAAAAATGGCATCTCTGATCTTCTTCACACAGATTCAGCTCGTGTTAATTTCGTTTGCAATAAACTTGGGTTATTAATAGCGACGAGGAACAGGATTTAAAGATTACAGGACAGTCCAGTTAATGACTTTGTAAATACACAGACTGTCTTACTCTGGGTGTGTGTGTTTGTGGAGTTCACTCTCTGGTGAGTTTCCTAGTGTGACATTGATCCTGTTCTCGTCTTTCTGAAACTGGAGAACCTGATGTATGAGCAGATCCCTATCCCATCAATCTACTCACTTCAGCTCCCGTACTATACACTATCTTACAGGATGTGACATGTCTTGTTGAAAGCGCAAATGTGTATCATATTTTACAAGCTAGTAAAAAGGCAATTTTATCATATCGATTGTTCCAGCTCTGAAAATCTGACTGGATGAGCAACATTTAAAGATTGTGTTGGCACATTGATTGTAGTATATTTGCAGCAAGGATCTGAAAGGCTTTGTGGTTATTTTTACCTTTTAATAAACAAGTATTTAAATATATTAATATTGGTCTCATTTATCATATTACTTGCACATACAATGATTTTACCGTTGTAGAAGTCAACATGAATTGATCTCATCAAGTACAGTGGCATTCAACAATCTGTCAGTAACATTTATTTTTGAAGAAATTAATGCTTTTATTCAGAAATTCGTTAAATTGATCAAAAGTGGCAGTAAAGACAGTTCGAATTTAAAAAAAAGATTCTATTTGAAATAAATGATGTTCTTTTGAACTTTCTATTCATCCTGGAAAAATGTTTCACAGCTTAAAAAAAAGGAGCTGTTTTCAACATTGATAATCTTAAGCTGTAAATCATCATATTAGAGTGATTTCTGAAGGATCATGTGACTGAAGACTGGAGTGATGATTCAGAAAATTCTGCTTTGATCACACAGGAATAATTTCAATTTTTACAATATATTACAATAAAAAAAACTTTATTTTGAACTTTAATATTACAGTTCATAATAAAGGTTTTCTTTAGATTTTAAGATTTACTAATATTTGACATTACTGTTTTAGTGTATTTTTTTTTTTTTTAATAAATGGAGCCAAAAATCTCATCGACCCCAAACTTCTTAATGGCATCTTTTAACCATGGTAAAATCATTGGAATGCAGTGATTTTATTGTGTCTTATTGCTTTAATACATGTGAATATCCTGGAAGAATATAAAGGATATTCTGTTGTAAGCGGTCTGTTCGTTGACAGATGTAACCTAATCAAATCTGATTTGACTTGTGAGTCTCGCATCCACTTCTCATATCCCATGATTCACTGATTCCATTGTGAAAATGCCTCTCATCTCAGACATCAGTTTCCTGGAGCCGTTTTCCTCGTGGAGGGCCAGGAGTCAGATGCCAGTGTTTGTGGGTCAGGCTGTGCATATGGAAATTTCTAGTGTGCGTTAGTATGTTTTCTAGCATGCTGTGGGTGAGGCTTGAGAAAAGTATGTGGTTCTTGCCACCCTATCAGATGTGAAGAAGAAGTGCATCTGTTGTGACATTATGCGTTTGTTCACTCTCCGCAGCCAACTGCATTTATTTCACTCATGTTCGGTAAATCTGTCAATGTCTTATAATCATGGATGAGTCTCGGTTTGTTTCTACACTGGTGTTGAAACAATTTTCACTGAAATTTCTAATAAATTTGACAAATAATTGCAAAGGAACGGCAAGCAACACTGAATAAAATGTGAAATTTTGAAGAAGAAAGACTGAAACATTTTTTTCTTGTAAAACATACTCCAGTAGTTTTTATTTTGTTCACAACTTGTTACAGTGAAAGTGCATTATACTGGAGCTTGTAGTGGGAATATTAATACTTCAATTGTGGTCTAATTATAAAAATGATCAATCGCAATGTATTGAATAAATATTAAAATGTAAATGTTGATGTCACACAACCATGACTATTTTTCAACTGGCCATTTTGTGCCCGTGTATATCTGTAAAAATTATATTTGTCAACCTATTATTTATTTATTTTTTGCCTTTAGTTTTTTCCATGTTCAGGCCACTTTAATTATCATAATAGATGTAGCCCTAGTTATGGATTAAAGCATAATTATTAATGATCCTGATCATCTTTTGCTTGATTATTTAAATGAGTTTTCTAGATCTGGCATGTAACAAGCGTGTAGTTGGACGTTGTTGTGTGCTGAACTGCATTCAGTAGGATTAACTCTAAATATTGTGTAAACGCTGCTTTTTATAGACTCCTGTGGTGTTGAGGAAAGGGTTAAAGGGGAGGATGAGGTAATCCATCAGTCACGGCCTGCAGATACATCCAGTAATCTGGTTTCACACTCGCTCAAACCACCTTCCATGTGGCCCACACACATCACTGTATGCAGAGAAGCCGAAAATAGAGACAAACACACACAAACATGCCTGTCCTAATCTAAACCGCAGGCCCGGGACATCAGAATAGCCCGAAGTGATGATTCTGTTGGTTCTTCTAGAATAAGTACAGATGGTTTCTTAACTTATGGATGGTGCATCTTGTGTTTGATTATTTGAGAATGTTTGGAAGACTTGAAAATGTCATTCCCTTGTTACACAACATGCAGATTATAGAAAGAGCTCCAGATTAAGTAAAGGTTGTATTTTGTTTTTACGTTATTTATGTTACAATTAATAACATAATATTTGTATCACACACATACATTTTTTTATTACGTGTGTGTAATTTTCTTTTAGATCTGAAGTTTAGTGTTATTCATTGTGATTTATTGACTGTTAAATTTGCTTAAAGGTGCATTGTGTAATATTTAGGAGGATCTGTTGACAGAAATGCAATATAATAATGTACATAACTATGTTTTCAGGGGTGTATAAAGACCTTACTTAATAAACTGTTATGTTTTTATTACCTTAGAATGAGCAAATTCTGTCTACACACACCGCAGGTCTCCTTACATTGACATGTTTCTACAGTGGCCCTAAACGGACAAACGCGTTTCGTCACTATGTTGATCTTCGTGCAGAGAAGCTAGCTAAAGTCAGCAAATAAAACACTGACACAATGATGAACAAGTAACAATAGTTTTCAAAATAACATCTGTTTACTGAATTATTAGGTAAACCTAATTTCTTAATTTATCTTTGTAAAGAAACCTCATTGCTTAACTGGCTACTCTCTGCCCTCTCAGACAACGACATCACTTCCTGTCGGCCACCGTAACTTCTGTTGAGTGCAATTCGCAACTTCACCACTAAATATCACTAGAAATCACACAGTGCACCTTTAAAGACCCCATGATATAAAAATATACTCTTTATGTTGTTGTTTTTGTTGTGTTTTTTTTAAGTCTGTGTTTTGAGGCCATATTTTCTAGTTCATCTTAAAAGTTGACAGTATAAAGGTTTAGTTAACCTGCACATTTCAAATTTAAAGTCTCTTTTTGAATTCTGGAAATATCGATGGAAATGGAAAAGTAAAATTCATTCTCACAACAATTTGAAGTGTTTTGTCTATTATACAACATGCCAAGTGCAGTTTTGCTGTACTATGATGCAAACTGAAGCCTATTAGCGGTTTTAAAATACAAAAGCAGAACATTTTTGCATCCTTGGCCTTTATTTCTGAGAGATGATGCAGAACACAATGTTTTGGCAGACTAAATAATATTGTGGCTGAATTTAATAAGTCCAGATATGTTTTGGAAAAAACAAGCTTGGTTTCTATAAAACGTCCTTGATTCAGCCTGTGCACATTTGCGCTGTGTATTTCTGCAGATAAACAACAGTGTTTGTGTCTCTGGTCACAGGTTGTCTGGGGGACACACAGTTCTGCTTCCGTTTCCGGCAGGCCACGGGCAGAAAGTCTTCACTCGGATGTTTCCTCGACCACTTTGAGCGAGATGCGCCGGTCTGTCTCAAGGTCAGTGCTGAGGACGGCGACATTAACTACTTATTCATTCAGATTTCCCTAAATCAGTGGTTCTCAAACCTGTCCTGGGGACCCCTCGCCACTGCACATTTTGCATGTCTCCATCACCTAACACACCTGATTCAACTTATCAGCTCATTAGTACAGACCGCAAGACTTGGGCCCCGTTTACACGTACATGGTTATTTTGAAAAACGGAGACATTTCCCTTCGTTTGTGCCCTTCGTTTACACGCAAACGGAGAATTCGCCTCTGAAAACGATTCTTTCTAAAAACTCCGGCCAGAGTAGAGATTTTGGAAAACTTTGTTTGCACATTTGCATGTAAACTGAGAAACACTGAGTTTTAGGCAGCTGACGTCACAGATACGACAGAACTTGCACTGTGTCAAAAGTGCGACCCATGTTTACATCTTCATTTGGCTTTGGTGATCATGGATACTTTCAGAGTCGCAGTCGCATTTATGTTGGAGCAAACAAACCCTTTTCGTCTGTTTGCATTTGCAGATACAGCTGCTCTATTATGTCGAGGAGCTGTTGTTGCTATTTTCAGGATTCTGATTGGCTAACGTGGGCTTGAGCTTCTCGTTACTCTGCCACCTACAGGTCTGGCATGCTCTTGGCGGCATATATACACGGGTTCATGTAAACAAACACTTTTCTGAAAACTGACAGATGTGCATGATGTTATTTTTGAAAACGGATAGGGTGAAATGTCCGTTCATGAAAATAGCCGGCCACGTGTAAACGTAGCCTTGAATTGGGTGTGTCTGATGAGGGAGACATGCCAAATGTGCAGTGGCGAGGGGTCCTCAGGACAGGTTTGAGAACCACTGCCCTAAATTAATCATAATGTCACTAAAATACTTCTGCAAGTAATTTGTTACATGTCATCGGGGTTTGAAATGAACACGTCAAATGCGGGTAAAAAGTAACTGTGGCGGGTAACGCTGTCAAATCACTAGCCAATTTGGCGTGTTACTTATTATGTTACTCACTTTGCTGGGGAAGTTTGTGTAAGCCAAATCTGCGCAGATTTAGCACAAATACTCAAGTCATCATGGTTTATTAAATGCAGCTATGACCTAGTTAATCTGGTGTATTTCTTCTTCTCTTTTTTTTGGCTAGTAGAAGTTCTGAATGGGTCAGTAACTTAAACATTTTGTTGCCAAATTGGCCGGTGAGTGAAAAAGTTAATTTCAAACCCTGCATGTCATTACTACTAAGAGGAAATGTGCATGTTTTTCTTCTTTCCCACAGAGAGATCAGGGTTATTACTACGGGTACGTGTACTTCAGACAGGTGCGAGACAAGTCGCTCAAGAGGGGCTACTTTCAGAAGGTACGACCTAGATGATTTGACCCTCACCATGAACATGATGCCTCATGACAGACATTGAGTTGATCAGGGAGGTTTTGGATTTAAAGTGATGTTTGGTAGTTGTTGTAACATGCAGTTTGCTTCTGGCAGTGCAATAAACAACTCCAATGAAGCATTTTGTTTCATTCACCCAATAGATAATTCCTGCCACTTTGGTGCACATTATATCATATTTATACACATTATGTACCTGTCCTCTACTCAAATGGACCCTTTTCACATTTCCAGGGTTCTCAGAAGCGCAAGTCGTGTGGATCAGTATTTTTTCCATACATTTCATACTCCCATAGAGAAATGTATGGAAAATGCTTTAAGCACATATAATGCTTGTTAAAGGGATAGTTCCCCCAAAAATGAAAATTCTGTCAGTATTTACTCGCCCTCATGTTGTTCCAACCCCGTAAGTCCTTCGTTCATCTTCGGAACACGAATTAAGATATTTTTGATGAAATCTGAGAGCTTGATCACTCCTCCATACTAGTCCATAGGCTTCTTCAAGGATTGAAACTTGTCGGCCTTGAAAAGTTATTAAAAACATCGTTAAAATAGTCCAAGTGACTACAGTGGCTCAATCTTAAGTTTATCAAGCGACGAGAATACTTTTTGTGCGCAAAAACAAACAAAAAAAACGACTTTATTTCAACTATTCATTTCCTTCTGAGTCCGTTAAACTAGTGTAACAGCGTATGCTTCTGTTGTTGTACGTCACACGCATCACACACATGACCAGCGTCGGCCAATAGTGAGCCTGCGTGTGACGCTACGCAAACATACTAGTTTCACTGACTAGAGGCCCACGAGAAGGAAATGAATAGTTGAAATAAAGTTGTTATTTTTGTTTGTTTTTGCGCACAAAAAGTATTCTCGTCGCTTGATAAACTTAAGATTGAGCCACTGTAGTCACTGGGACTATTTTAACGATGTTTTTAATAACTTTACGAGGCCGGCAAGTTTCAATCCTTGAAGAAGCCTATGGACTAGTAAGGAGGAGTGATCCAGCGCTCAGATTTCATCCGAAATATCTTAATTCGTGTTCCGAAGATGAACGAAGGTCTTACGGGGTTGGAACAACATGAGGGCGAGTAAATACTGACAGAATTTTCATTTTTGGGTGAAATAACCCTTTAAAGCATTATATATGCATGTATCGTTAAAATCTATTTCCCTAGAGTTTTTACTTCTGTATCCCGACTGTTGCGCTCTATAGCCATGACCAAGAGACTACAGCTACATTTTTGTTTCCATTACTCAAATAGTAAAAAAAATCCATGATTGTGTTCCCACAACTTTCATAAAGAAAAAATACAGTTTAATTATGTTCGTCAGAAGAGAGAAATGTCAAATTTACCGTCACTCCTTCAGCCATTATCAGTGATAACTAGGATTTTTTTATGCCAAGGTAGAATAACACAAAGTATAGTGTTATAAATGTACATAATAAATTATATTTATGATATGAATAATTGCACGTGTCATCACAGTCTGTGAAAATAGTCTGTTGTTCGAGTGTTGTGTTGCAGTGATTTGAGCACAATTAAGTGGTACTTTAGTCTGTGAGAAGCCTCATGGTTTTTTGCTTCATTTTGTCCCATGTTTTAGTATCTTTAGCTTTGCTGCCAGCTCCGCTTAAGCACAGCACTGAACAAGTCCCAACACCGCGAGAGCATCCTGCGTCTGATTTTCTGAAGTGTGATTCTGATCTATCACCAGCGGAGCGAACGTTGTTCACACCCTAAAAATAGAGGCGGCGATTAGCTGGTAGTTCTGGAATTTTTCAAGAGCCTTTAATTCTCGTTATTTTTGAATACAGGTGCTTTCTGGGATCTTTTCTGCCCTGCGGCTTCTAATGCAATTCTTGAGGTGATTCACTGAGCTTCTATAAAACGGTGTGGTTTTTGACATGAGCCGACACAACCAAGTTTGTTTTCTTTGCTAACGGAACGAAGTCAGTTGTTGTTTTTCCACTTCCAACTGATTTGGTCCTTAACTCTAAAGCATACTGTATCATACAGGTCAAACTCGAAAAATTAGAATATCGTGCAAAAGTTCATGTATTTCAGTAATTCAGATTAAAAGGTGAAACTAGTATATTTAGTATATATAATTATATACATATGCATGATTATACTTTTCAGAGGGCCGACATTTCTGTATTTTAAAATCCTTTTTTTTAAATTGATTTCATGTAATATTCTAGTTTTCTGAGATTTTGCATTTGTGGTTTTCATAAGCTGTAAGCCATAATCATATATTCACCTGTATTTGATAAACAAAATTAAAAAGCCTCTGAATGATCAACATGATCAAAACTTTGCTGAAAATTTGTCGCACACAATCTACTACATGCCTTCTGTCATCTTATTTGATAGTTAAAACTTTTAAGCAAGTAAATTTCCTTTTAGTGTATTTGTACAAATGTACACCTTCAGCTTGTGGTTCCTTTTGCTGTGAAATATTTAATGATTTTTATGAAGTGAACATAAGAATAACTTTTAAATTATTAGACACTATCCATACATCAATTTTAAATCAAATATGATCCATCAGGTTTTTGATTTCATCTCAATCATCATTGTATTGCATTGGTTTATATGTTTTAACTACAGGGGTTTGATCATAAAACTTAGCTTTTAAATATATTTTGGCAAATATATAGTGACGACTGATATTTATATGCATTTAATGTAAGCGTCTGCATTAGTGTTAAAAGATCTAATTGATTTGCATTACAAGCTATTAGAATTTAATCTTACTTTTTGATCATATAAATATCAGAATTTGCACAAAATTGCATATTTTTGCTTAGTTTGGGTCTCTTAATAGAATTTTTTTTTTTTTTCCCTGCTCGAGTATAAGCTCCATATTCTCGCCATATCATACTATATGAGCCATAAAAGTCTGAAGTATCATTTATGACGTACGTCTCCTTTTCCACACAATGAAATCAAGCTCCAGAAATGACTAAAATCACTCATTAATGTGTCTTAAAAGTACTTTATGCAGCATATTAGAATGTATGCTAGTGTGAATGTACTTTTGTTTCTCTGTCATGAAAGAAAAAAGACCTCAGCATGAAAGTGAGTTGTTTTTTAGCTGAACTATTCCTTTAAGATCTTGTTTGTTGTGTTCTGGCCTGTATCCCGAGAGGATTTGTGAACTTCATGACCTTTCTCTCATCATGCATGCATGTGTGTCTCCAGTCTCTGGTCCTCATCAGCAAGCTGCCGTACGTGACCTTTTTCCACTCTTTGCTGAAGCTCATCGCCCCGGAATACTTTGAGAAACAGGAGCCGTGTTTAGAGGCCGGTGAGTCCTGAAAACATGGAGAACAAACACTCATTCTGAAAACAAATTAAACTCCGCATCATTAGCGCTCTTTGCAAAAACAATCATCATTATTAGTACCATTGCTAGGAACATTTCAAAATCATCATGCATATGAAACTTGTTTGGACGTTTGTGTGGTGGATGGAAAACAAGCAAAAAAAAAATTAGACTTGCATTGAAAAGGAGCTGGTGCTTTTCACTTGTAATGGCTGTAATGAACCACCTAGAAAACCCTAACAACCACAATGCAACACTTCCCAGCCACCAGAATATCATGCAACTCAAAACACAGTAACTGCATAGCAACATTTTCCAGAAAATACAAAACTCTAGTTTGTACATCATACTGCCTAATCTTAATTTATTGTTGACCTCTATTTGTTAATAAATGTTTTTACGTTAAAGCTTGCAATGACATGGACCGGTGGCCCACGCCGTGCCCAGGGAAGATTCTTACGCTCCCCATCATGGGTGTGGTCATGAAGGTAATCTTTGTGAGATACTAGCCAAGTGTTTGAAACTCCAGTGCACTTTATTCACGAACGCTGCCATCTGCTCTCCTCAGCTACGCATCCCCACATGTTATGACAAGCCTGGAACTTCTCAGCTCGTCCAGTCCACACCGGTATGAAAAGCATTGCCTCTGCCAGGCCTGTAGGCGATGGTGCTGGTGTGTCCTTTCTGTTAGTCTATGTCAGTTTGCTCTTACGTAATGGAGTCTAATCTTTTATTCGCAGAGCGACAGTCTGGTGTCCATTGTCTTGCCGACCGTCCATGAAGTAGATCTCTTCAGGTAAAGCACATTTACTGTGTGCTACTGTGAATGGTACACGGTGTACTATATTTCATTGTTGGGCTGGACTTGTTTATTGCTTGTGCTCTGGGGCCTCCTGTTGGTAGCTGAGAAAAGTGCACGGACATTCAAAAGTTTGGGGTCGGTAAGATTTTCTCTCTAATGCTCATCAATGCTGCCTTTATTTGATCTGTAAAAACAGTGAAATATTACCTATTTGAATATATAGTAAAATGTCATTTATTCCTGTGATCAAAGCTGACTTTTCATTACTCCAGTCACATGATCCTTCAGAAATCATTCTAATATGATGATTTGCTGAAACATTTCTTATTCTTGTTATCAATGTTAAAAACAGTTTTTTTTCAGGATTATTTGGTACATAGAAAGAACAGCATTTCTTTCAAATTGAAGTCTTTTGTAACATTATAAAGGCATTTACTGTAACTTTTGATCAATTTAATGCATCCATGGTGAATAAAAGTATTAATTTCTTTCTAAAATTAAAAATCGTTCTTACCCTTAACTTTTGAATGGCAGTGTGTTATTCATAGTGTGTTTATACAATTAATCTGCAAAAATCATTATAACTCCAGATCACACATTAAATGGTGTTAAGTAAACAAAACCTTTTCATTTCAGCATCCATTAGTTTCATGTTGATCTGTTCTGTAACTGTTTGCTGTTTCTCATGTTGCAGGTGTTTCTATCCAGTGTTTTTTCATATCCAGATGTTGTGGGAGCTCGTGTTGCTGGGTGAAGCGCTGGTGGTCATGGCGCCGTCACCGGCAGAATCTTCAGACACTGTGTTGGCATTGGTCAGGTACGGGGAATAAAGTAATACGCCACGTGAGATTGTGTTACAGTGATTTTACAAGACCTCTTATGCCTGGTTCAGATTACACAATTTGTTTGTCTGTTACGATAGTCACTGTGTCAGATTACGTGATTTTGACTCCAAAAAAATCTTGCCGTGTCGTGGAGAATAAACATGTCAGACTACACGTTGCTTTCTGACCAGTCATCGCGTGCCTTCTCACACACACACACACACGCACACACTCACTCTTGCTCGCTCACTCACTCGCGTGCACACACTCACTCGCGCGCGCGCACATAAACACACACACTCTCACTTATGCCGAATTCAGACTGCACGATTTTCAAAATAATCGGGTCACTGTTGTTTTCACACTGCATGACTGTCTGGGGTAACATTCAGTTGCTGCTGTGTTCACACTGCACGATGGATCGGCGACAGGAGGTTTCACACTGCATGACTTTACAAAAGAAAGAATCGCCGACATCTTCTGTCTGATCCGCAAACTACGTTTCACAACCAAACACATGCGAGAAGGGATAAGGAAATAACGGAAGATCACGCGTGCGTGAGACCGGAGTTCTCGCACGACACTGAATTTGTTATTAAAAATTATAGCCTACAAGAAGATTGCGATCCAAACTGTCTGTGCGCTGATTTGTAGAGAAAATGAAAAAAATAAATAAATAAACAGTTTATGCAGGAAATGGTTGGGAAGACGAGGGGACCAAGGACTGTGTTTTGCAAAGAGAGTTGGGGGTAAATAAATAATTTTGCAAATGTCCTTCTGTTGCTGCTGGTCATGCAAATGTTTGTGCTTTGATAAAATTGTAAATATAGGCCTATCTATTAAAATGCTGATATTCTGGTTTATAACTCCTCCCCGAACATCCTGCTGTCCTGTATCTTGCTCTCTCATTGGCTGTCGGTCATCGCCGATGTAAGCCACGTTCACACTACACGCGACCAAGCGACGCGATACCATTCATTTCAATGGTGAGCGGGCGACTTCCGGCGACACGCACGTCAGCGACCGTTGGCGACTAGATGACTAGTCTGGCGACGCGACAAAGTTGAGAAATTTGTAACTTTATGCAAATGAAGAGCGATTTTCGCGAGCGACAACCAATAGGAGTGGAGCACATGTGATCCTTCTCCTCAGCCCGAATGGTCTCGTGAACCCAGATAGACCGGCGTTTACGCGTAGATAAACGGCCGCAACGAGAAAAATCGACTTCTGTGTCTCGTTCATCTATATGCTTCACTACAGACGTTTTTATGTACGGAGTATATTTATATTTAGTATTTTCCTTCCAGAAATTGTGTTTTTTAGCGGCAAGAAAGCTGATTCGCTGTCTTTTGGATGTCATACTAGTCAACCAGTAGTGGGAACGCCCACTAGCGACCTCATCGCCAGCGACTGGCGACTTACAGTGACAAAGTCGCGTGTAGTGTGAACGGGGCTGTAGTTTTCATTCAGAACACTTTTCACACAGCAGGATTGTGAATCGCCGACAGGTCCAGATATTTAGCATGGCAAATATTTCACGGGCTATTCAAATATTCTCTCAGATCGCGTCTTTGCTCATTCACACTGCGTGATTGTCACTCGCGTGAACGAGCACCGATTTGCCTGTGATTTCGGGCATTTGTCGGCGATTTCTCAAAACCTGTCGGCGAGCCAAAATCGGGGCTAAAATCGTGCAGCCTGAACTCGGCATTAAAAGATGTAAAAACATTACAATACGTCTGCGATTCAAAATCCTGCTGTGTGAAAAGTGTTCTGACTGAAAACTACATCGCCGATGACCGACAGCCAATGAGAGAGCAAGATACAGGACAGCAGGATGTTGGGGGAGGAGTTATAGACCAGAATATCAGTATATCAAACAGAAACAAAGTAGCCTACACATTTACTTGACCTGCATCACATTGCAAAATTATTTTTTTATTAAAATTAAAATTAATTATTTCTCTCAGCAGAACACACAATCCTTCCTCTCGTCTCCCCAACCATTCCCTCCTGCATAATCTGTTTTTATTTTCTCCTTTTCGCTGAGAATCAGCTCACAGACAATCAGATTTTAGAGCTGAAACTCAATTTTATGAGATTCCTTAAGATACCTGCAGTCGTCTAGCATTTGATATGGCAATAAATGTTTAGCTATACTTTTTGATGACTTTGTTCACTCTACATTAAAAATGCAGTTTATTTTAAATGTTTCTTTCTGATTGCACATGAAATGTTCTCAGGACTAATTTGATAATGCTGTCAGCATCTAATTAACGTGTAGTACTCATTTAAACACAAATTTATTGTTCTGTTTATAATTTTATTATACTATTATAATTTTATTATATTTTACCTATTATGTTTTATTAATTATAAATTATAATTTTATTATACTGTTTCTTAACCTGTTTATTTTAAATGTTTCTTTCTGATTGCCCATGAAATATTCTCAGGACTAATTTGGTAATGCTGTCAGCAACTAATTAACGTGTTGTACTGATTTAAACAATTTTATTAAATTTAAATCCATTCTGAAGAATTGTGCTGATTTGTTTTCCTTCAGAAAATGTGAAATTCCAAAATCAGTGTGCATCCAAGTGCATAGAATATATAGCAGTACTTAAACCAGTGTGATGGCTCTGTGATGCTGAGTTGAATGATGACAACGCTGCGGTCGACCTTGAAAGAGGGCGGCTAGATAATTCATGCAGTGTGTGTGTGTGTGATGTACAGAGACACCGTTTCCCACTCAGACAGTGTTGAATATGAGCAGAATGCGGTTCCAGAGCGAGTGCTGACTTCTGGATCACCTTTTATTAGTGCTGGTTAATGATGTGAATTTAATGCAAAGCAATCTCTCTCTCTCTCTGTGTGTGAGAGTGTGTGTGAGAGTGTGTGTGAGAGTGTGTGTGAGAGTGTGTGTGTGAGAGTGTGAGAGTGTGAGAGTGTGTGTGTGAGAGTGTGAGAGTGTGTGTGTGTGTGTGAGAGTGTGTGTGTGTGTGAGAGAGAGAGTAAGAGTGAGTGTGAGTGTCTGTGTGTGTGTGAGAGAGAGTAAGAGTGAGTGTGTGTGTGTGTGTGGCCTGGTAAACCCTACCTTATGGGGACAAAATGTCCCCACAAGGATGGCAATATCCGAAATCCTTGTTCGTGTGGGGACATTTTTTGAGGAAATCAGCTTATAAATCATACTAAGTGATGTTGTTTGAAAATGTAAAAATGCAGAATGTTTCCTGTGATGGGGAGGTTTAGGGATAGGGTTAGTGTAAGGGAATAGAATATACGGTCTGTACAGTATAAAAATCATTGTCTATGGAAAGTCCCCATAAAACATGAAAACACAACGTGTGTGTGTGTGTGTGTGTGTGTGTGTGTGTGTGTGTGTGTGTGTGTGTGTGTGTGTGTGTGTGTGTGTGTGTGTGTGTGTGTGTGTGTGTGTGTGTGTGTGTGTGCGCAGTTGTATCTCTCCTCTGCGTTACTGCAGTGACTTCAGGCCGTACTTCACCATTCATGACAGTGAGTTTAAGGAATACACCACTCGAACACAAGCTCCGTAAGTAAACAATGTGTTGGATGAGTGATGCTCAGGCTTTTATAGATATTAAATCTAAAACAGTATGTTTTGTTTGTATTATATTGTGTGTGTATATATATATAATAAATGTTTCTTGAGCTGCAAATCATAATATTAGGATGATTTATGAAAGATCATGTGACACTAAAGACTGGAGTAATGATGCTGAAAATACAGCTTTGATCACAGGAATAAATTACATTTTACAATTAAAAATTACCGATCCCAAACCTTTGAACAGGAGTGTATATGTACACTTCACTTTACACATACAAAATATAACACAAAAACAAAATATAATAACATTTAGTGAAAGCAATTAAATATTGTGTTTTTTTTTCAATACATTTATTTATTATAATTATAATGTCATTTAATGTATTCATATTTGCTATACTGTATTAAATATTGTAATATTCATTTTATTATATTATAATATTGTAAATGTAATATATTATATTATATTTTCCTTCTGGTAATGTTTATTTTCATGTTAATACATTCATATTTGTATATTTTAATTGTTTTCATAAAATATTCTTAAAATAATTATAATTTAGTTTAATATATTCAGTATGCTGCGTCAATTATTGCAATATTCGTTTAATTTTATTATTGTGATATAATTTATAGTATTATTGTATTTAGTATATAATACAACAATAAATACACTAGTATAGTATATATTTTAAAATATATTGTGTGTGTGTGTAGACAGGTTTGTAATACTTTGAGTTTTTGTTCGTTTGACCTACAAACACAGCATGTAATTCAATCAGTGTCAGGATGAGCGTATAATCAATACGAGGCTGTTCGTTCAGACCGAGGGATGAGGTATTTCTGGAGCTCAGACAGGAAGTGTTTGTGCTCTGACATGTGACACTCTTATTGGGTTTCTGTTAACCGAATCTTGTGTTTGTGTGTTGTGTTGTGCTTTAGGCCTTCGGTCATTTTGGGAGTTACGAACCCATTTTTCGCCAAAACTCTCCAGCACTGGCCTCACATCATCCGCATCGGAGACATGAACCAAGCAGGTCCTGACCTTTCAATAGTCATTAAATGCATGTACAATTAAAGCTAATAAAGCATTGACATGTTTCAGCAATATTACGACGTTTAAATGAGCAATTAAGCATTTATGCCAAAAAAAAAAAAAGTTGGTTGTTGGCTTTATTTATTATAAATATATTATTATTATTTTTTAAGGAGAGATGGCTAAACAGATGAAAGTGAAGAAACTAAAAAATCTGAAGACTTTGGACTCAAAACCTGGTGAGACTTGAATGAGAAACTATCATGAGTTAATTTGATTGTGTTCTGTATTCATGTAGATTTTATTCTGGTTTTTGTATTTCTTTCTGTTAATGTTTGAATTGCAGAACAGTACATTTCCAAAAGCAAAAGAATAAGTAAAACTCTGTGTTTGTTAGAGTAAAGTAACTGAAGGATTATTGGTCTCAGGTGTCTACACTGCATATAAACCTTTCCTGAACAAAGACGAGGACATTATCAAGCAGCTCCAGAAGGTGAGTGTCTCTCTGGTGTATTATATCACTGCTAAAACATTCAAGCAGATGTATCAATGCAGTATTTTTGTGGTGAACTTCAGGGAGTTCAACAGAAGCGTCCTTCAGCGGCCCAGAATGCAATTCTGCGTCGATATTTCCTGGAACTTACACAGAGTTTCATCATACCACTGGTAGGAACATTTCTTTGCATACAAAATCAATGATAGGACGGCATTTACACGAGCCTGGACCGAGTTGTAGTTAACTAAAACTATTGAAGTTGCTTGTGTCATTTGAAATAAAGTAAAAATATAAATGTGCTGTGAACTAACTGAAACTATTATTTTAAGAAATAGTATAATATAGTATATAAATAATGCTAAAATAACACTGGTCTTGATTACCTTAAAAACATGGTAAATGCATGTGTGATGAAGTCTTTAAATTCCAGACCGTTAATTTAGGATATCATTGTACTATTAATATTATATGTTTGATTTCAGGAGCGTTATGTGGCCAGTCTAATGCCTCTACAGAAGAGCATCTCACCCTGGAAAGTAAGTTTTGTTTTTTTGCTTTATTTTAGAATTAATTTATCGACTTTATTATGTCTATTAAATTACTCTTTTATTATGTTCCTTCTCTCATTTCCCAGAGTCCTCCACAGCTGCGGCCGTTCAACCAGGAGGAGTTTATGAAGACCCTGGAGAAGGCCGGACCTCAGCTCACCTCACGACTCAAAGGAGACTGGATCGGCCTCTACAGGTACAGCTGCTCTCAGGGAGAGGGTTATAAAATTATATGTATTATAGATTGTGTTATGTATTTTGTTAGTTTATATATCAATCTAATTTATTAATTTATTTATATCAAATTAAATTAAAATATATATAATTTACATATGTGCTTTATTTTTGTGCATAATTTACAAAATGCATATAATTTTATATATATGTTATATAATGTTTATATTGTAGCATTTTTTTTCTTCATTTATATATTATAAATATATAATTTTATTAATATATAATTTAATTAAATTATATTTAATGTAAATAATTTATATATGTCATATATAATTTAAATACATTAAATTAATTATATTTAATGTAAATAATTTATATATCATATATAATTTAAATATTGTATAATATATATCCTATTTAATTATGAATAATGCATATCATTTTATATACTATATGTTATATAATGTTTATATTGTATCTTTTTTTCTTCATTTATATATTATAAATATATAATTTTAATAATATGTATAATTTAATTTAATTAATGATATTGAATGTAAATAATTTATATATATCATATATAATTTAAATATTGTAATATATATATATATATATATTTTTTTTTTTTTAATGAATACATAATTCTCTGCTCTAATATATTTCTTCCAAATTTTGTGTATTGTAAAACTTGCTCACAAGCCGTAATGAATCCTGATTTGTGAGCTATTTGTTCTGTTGAGATGCTTCTTATCAGTATCACTCACAAATTGCTCTGAAATATTTGTTAGCAAATGGGTTTCAATCAGAATGTGATTTTAAAATGCTTAACCATTAACCAGGTATCATGGAAAAGTTAGGATGCTCAAAATACATTGGTCTTCCCAAACAAATCTTTTCTTCAATATAAAATGAAAGTTTTCCCTTTTAGATGCATCTTTACTCTTTTCATCTGTTCTCGCGCAGGCAGTTCCTCAGGTCTCCGAACTTCGATGGCTGGTTCAGAAACCGCAGGAAGGAGATGATGCAGAAGCTGGAGGCTCTTCACCTGGAGGCTCTGTGTGAGGAAGACCTACAGCTGCGGATACAGAAACACACCGAGGTGGAGACGGTCGACCTGGTGCTCAAACTCAAGGAGAAACTGGTCAGTACTTCAGTCGTTCTGTGTGTAACGCCGGTTTCACACCGCACTCGCGCGTTAGCAGAGTGGAGCCAGCGCAGAAGCAGTGCGTATGGGGAGCGGGAGAGCACACGCCCCTTTTGCTTTCACACCGGCTTGTGTACAGACAGAGTACTCTGTAATGAGTAAGTTCGCATTGCTTTATTTCCGTTTCAAATACATTTAAGAGAAAAGACTTGTCAAGAAGCTTATCTTATTAATAATTAACGTTTATATAACTTTTGGTTCATCTTTGTTTTTGGACATTTGTTTTCTTTTTAAATTGCTGAAGGTCATTTGATTGACTGTTTAAAACACAATAGATATCATTAATGCGCTTTTTGGTTAAAACTGCTGTGTATTTTGGCCATGATCAATGCACTGTCACTTTAATTCAGCGTGAGCGGCGCAGTAAAAATAGACTCGCTACACGCCGCCTCTGCGTGCAGTGTGAATGCTCTAATCTGTTAACATGGGTGGCGGAAAAAAAATGCGCTGCTTACGCTCTAACGCGCGCAGTGTGAAACCGCCGTTATACGACAACAGTTCTAGAGGGGGATTTTCTTTGTGTAGCTTAAAGGGATACTCCACCGGTTTTTCATATTAAACTGTTATTCCCTTAAATAAGACGAGTTTATACATACCTCTCTCGTCTCTCGTATATCGCTCTGTATTGCCGCAAAACTATGTTAGCACTTAGCTTAGCCCAGTGCATTAAATATGGGCCAAAAAGAGAAGCGACCAAACACTTCCTCGTTTTCCCTATTTAAACACAGTTACTCGAGTAGTGTAACTCGACCTAGGCTGGTGACACAAAATAAAAGTTGTTTTTCTAAGCGTTTAAAATTGATGAATATATTGTATGGCGGAATACCATAGCAAGTGCTTTTGAGCAGTTCGACTTTGCGCAATAATATCATCACTCGTGAAAAGTCCTCTTACCGGCTCCCGCTTCCTCTCCCCCTCCCCCTCATTTCCGTCAATACAACCAACGTGACTTTTACTACCTGTGCTATTAGCAAACTGCAGATCATTTGCAATTGCGGACTTTGTAGATGATTATGACTTCTTTGTAGCAGACCCAGAGCCATATCTGTTTGAACCCGAGTACACAGAGGAGGAACTAGCTCTTATGGACGGTGAGAGGGAAGAAAGATATGATCCAGACCAGAGCTGGCGGAAGACCACGGGCATTGGTGGTGCAAGTGTGACTGTTGCGAACAGATGTTGGAATTCGGTGAAAAATGACAGCACTATGTACATTCTCCTTATTTTCACAACCCTTTACGATGCACGTTTTAACCATGATTGTACACAAACTAGCTTCCAACAACCTGTTACTTCGTCAACTCCGCTCAAACTACTACTACCGGCGCAAGTCACGTTGGTTGTATTGACGGAAATGAGAGGGAGGGGGAGAGGAAGCGGGAGCCGGTAAGAGGACTTTTCACGAGTGAAGATATTATTGCGCCAAGTCGAACTGCTCAAAAGCACTTGCTATGGTATTCCGCCATACAATATAGTCATCAATTTTAAACGCTTAGAAAAGTGCAACGTTTTATTTTGTGTCACTGTGTTAAACTGTGTTTAAATAGGGAAAACGAGGAAGTGTTTGGTCGCTTCTCTTTTTGGCCCATATTTAATGCACTGGGCTAAGCTAAGTGCTAACATAGTTTTGCGGCAATACAGAGCGATATAGTGCACGCACTGAGACGAGAGAGGTATGTATCAACTCGTCTTAGTTAAGGGAATAACATAGTTTAATATGAAAAACCGGTGGAGTATCCCTTTAAAGGAGTAGTTCACTTTAAAATGAAAATTAGCCCATGATTTACTCACCCTCAAGCCATCCTAAGTGTATATTATAATAATAATAATAATAATAATACATTTTATTTATAATGCGCTTTTCTAAAACCCAAAGCGCTACAGACAATAAAACAAGTAAAATACATAAGTAAAAGAGTAATACAAAGTAATCATTACAGTACAACACAGTAGAATACTAATCATAACAGTCTATGTAAGCAATTTTAAAAATATGTGTTTTTAAGAACGTCTTGAAACTGGATAATGTAGGAGCATCTCTAACAGTAAGAGGAAGTGCATTCCATAACCGGGGTGCCGCGACAGAGAAAGCTCTCACCCATAGATTTTAATCTACAGGGAGGCTGCTGAAGAATAAGAGAGTCTGCAGACCGGAGGGAACGAGAAGGCACGTACAGGCTGACTAAGTCACAGATATAAGACGGAGCTATTTTGTGCATAGCTTTGTATGTTAGTGTGAGAGTTTTAAAAGCAATACGTGAGTGGACAGGTAGCCAATGCAAATTATAAAGCACACCTGTAATGTGCTGACGAGGGGAAGTGTGTGTAAGCACGTGCTGCTGAGTTCTGGATGTACTGGAGGCGTTTTATAGATTTAGCAGGTAAACCAACAAAAAGTGCATATATGACATTCTTCTTTCAGACGAATACAGTCAGAGTTATATTAAAGGACAATTCCGGTATTTAACACTTTGAGTCTATTTTGGAGTTTGTTTTGGAGAAACTAGAGTGGTGAACACAATTTTGACAATGGTTCCTGTCTCGACTTTTTGACTGTTTTAGATTCGCCTCTGAGCGCTTCAGAGTGGCAGTCTATGGGCACCCACAAACATGTCCTAAAACACCCCTTAACGTTCGTTTTCAAAACTATAGTGGTTAGTGGTGCTCGTTGATGTTCCAAAACAAGTAGTGTAGTGAAAAACAGTTTCTGTCGTGTTTTATTTGGCATTTTGTAAAATCCTATTGATTTCTGTTGGAGGACTCATTGCTCGTTGATATTACTGCGCTACCGGAGACGGGGGGCTGTTTACATTTGGTTGTAGTCTTTTCGCTCGGTTCTCTCTCCTTTTTTACTGTCTATGCGCTAGACACCGCGTACAGCGTCCTTGTACGGCAAAGTGGTTGTCGCCATTAAGTGGTTGGGAGTGTGTAACGCTTCAGACTCAAATATCGAGCGGAAGTTTATACGCGGTTGTGAGGTATCTGAAAAAATAGTTCCACTATAACAAAATAAACGGGTTGGAATCATACATTGTGCCGATATTTTTGTTTTTAATCATCAACGAGCACCACTAACCACTATAGTTTTGAAAACGAACGTTAAGGGGTGTTTTAAGGACATGTTTGTGGGTGCCCATAGACTGCCACTCTGAAGCGCTCAGAGGCGATTCTAAAACAGTCAAAAAGTCGAGACAGGAACCATTGTCAAAATTTCTGTGTCCACCACTCTAGTTCATCCAAAACACCGGAATTAGCCTTTTAATAAACACCCTGAGCTTTATAATAGCAGTGGATTGCAACCATCAGATTGAAGCTCAGAAAAGTGTATCCATCCATCAAAAAAGTGCTCCACACGGCTCCGGGGGATTAGTAAAGGCTTTCTGAAGCAAAGCCATAAATATTCATATTTTACACATTACAAAGTAAAATTCTAGCTTTCAACCAAACAAACATATGTAGTCTCTACTTACGCCTAAAGCGCAACTTGTGATGTCAGAAGTAGCGTGGTGCGTCCTGGCGTAGTGTAAATATCAGCAATACTTCAGTGGAATCCGTATGTTCGGTTGGCCGGAAGCTAGCATTTTAATTTGTAACGTGTTAAATATGAATATTTTTCAAACTCAGAGCTTTTCACAACTTCGAAAAGTCTTTTTTATATATTTTCTACATTGATTGTACTTTTTTATTTGTTTTATCTCCTGTTGTGTCTCAGACTCAGGCCGAGAAAGATCAACTTCCTGTCAAACCAGGAACTCTGCCCAAACTACAGTCCCATATCGAGACCATCATACTCTCTCTTCCTGAGGACCTGCAGGGCATCTTACACAAACCCACGAGCCCTTGACCATCAGCCGGCGCTGACAGACCAGACTGGGGCTCATACGGGGTTACGGGGTCCTCCAAGTGCACTTGCTGCTGCAGATCTGAGTGCCCTTGACCGGACAATGCTGGCATTGCCAAAAAAAAACAGCACAGACGACTGACCGCACACAAGTGACTGAGCGCCCGAGGGGCCGATGATGGCAGAAATCATCTTACGGACACATTCTGAGTCTGAATGCTGTAAGTCTCACTGTGTGAGATTAACATTCCCGTTGATTTTAAACATTAAGACGCTTAAAAGATGGAATCAGGAAAAAGTACTGGATCGGAGTGGGCCGGATTCATATTCATCTCCATAATGGAAATATTTAAATGTTTGTGCTGTGACACCAGAACATCTGGAGTAAGAACACCACTTCCTGTTCTCATGAAACCTGTCGAAAAACATGTTCAGGTCATATTTCACCCCAAAATTAGGAAGAGGGAATAAGAAATTATATTTTAAATCAAGAAAATAAAGTCTATATTAAGACCATTCAAATACCATTAATGCATATATATATATATATATATATATAGAATTGCACTGTTGCATTATTTTTGTGATAATCAGGTCATATTTCACCCCAATCTGAGGAATTAAGAAACTATATTTTGCATGGATTATTTTCATGATAATTAAACGCATTTTAAACCCAGTTTTCATTACTATAACGCTCCAAATCTAATTTTCATTACTGTGAAAACACATTGACATTATTTAAATTGTGAAGTATTAAATTGTTAATTATTATTAAAGTATTTTCTCTATTATTATGCACTACATTATTATTCAAAAATGAGAATCACCATGAATATTGAGGAAAAACTCAAACATGATGCATTACAGAATTTATGCAGAAATGTCCTTAATTATCAAGAAAATGTCATATGCTAAAAATCTTAATGGGTCTAAAAATAGGCTTTTATATATATTTTTCCATTATATTTTCATGAGATTCATCCAGTCAACTGTGTTTTGAATTTGATATTGCAATAACAGGCATATTGATTTCTCCTTTAACAGAGGCAAACACTACTAACCTATAAATGTTTCATCTCCGCACATTATCACAGGTGTCCGGCTTGAACCCCACAGCACAAATGCAATATGAATTTCTCATAATGAAGACCAGAGCAGTTTTACATGTATTTATTTATTTTTATTTTTAATTCATAAACTGACGAACGGCAGAAGGGAAAAAAGCCATTGTCTTTCCTCTCCTCTCCACCTTCACTGAACTGAACGACCCGTCGCTGGTTAAACAGAAAGAACTAGTCTAGTTAAAACTTTCCAGTGCTGTTGCACTGAGATTGTGGTCTTCCTTCTACTTCAATATCATGTATTCATCACCTCATTCCGAAAATTAATACTTAAACACAATATAATCTTCAAATACAGCTTTTCTTTACACTTGCTTGACCGATGAAGGTGAATAATGCCGTTTCTTTGTGCCTTTGATTTTCTGTGTAGTTCGATTTGATCGATCTCTTTTAGGACCATGTGTGTTGTTTAAGAGTACATCAGTGCTTTAATATCATGAAATATGATTGTTTGACCTTTAGAAAGAGCTTCTGTTATTTGCACTTTATCGGTGGAATGTGTCGAACAACAGAAGGTTTTTCTTCTCAAAAATGTGCATAACCGCGACTTCTAAAAACACATGCTCATATTCCATGAAGAGAACCACCAGAGATGCATGTTTTCTGTTGTGTGCCTTGAGCTAGAGAGACAAAGACCGTCACACTCTCTATCCGACACGGTTGATCTGGTTTATGATGTAAGGATTCGGACTCATGGGACGTGTTGTTGAATGAACCTGGGCCTGTATGACGGGAGGCTTGTGAAATCTGGTTGTTGGGCAACCATTTATATTTTATATTTGAAGAACAAACCTATTTTAACATGCTTGAATTTTAGAGGTATATTCTAATACGCTAATAACGAACTGCTTTTGACACGATGCCTGTTTGTTATACTGATGGATATTTTCTAACATCTGTATTTTTGATCTGCTCATTTATATTGGTAGTTATTGTACAGGATGTTCTATGTTTTGCTGTGGTGATTATTATAGAATGATATAAATGGAAATTAGCATTTTTTTGTAAACCATGTACACACAATGTTTCAGCATAAACAATATTTTTCTATCAAACCCCTAACCACTTTTTTTTTCTGTAACCAGCGGTAGCTTTTCCCTAGAAAAAATGTCATTGTTCTGTTTCCCTCATGAAGAACAAGTATATATTTTTTCCAGGTGTAAATAAATGTCAATTATGAATCTGCGTTGAGCATAAATCTATTTCTGTTTCTTTTGTTTTGAGTAACTAGTATGTTTTATTGCTAGCATGTTACTATAGAAATCACACAAAGCTATTTTGCCCTTATTTGATAATTATTTCTGATGAATGTTTGTTTTAAGAACAGTAAAACTATTGTAGATTGGTCTTTAGCTATTATATTTTAAATGAAATACAATTCATAATTACAATATTTTTACAATTTATTGAAGATATTTGAAAGGCACATATTGAAGGTACAAAAATGATGTAAAAATGTATTTCCACCAGTGGTAAGTTAAATATACAGTGAATTAGAATTATATATAAGAATGTTTAACAATATACCATGAATATCCCAAAATAAAACAAATCTTGAGACTGTACATTCAGTTATGATTTAGTGTTTTTTCTTCTGCAGTGTTTTATCGTTTGGACAGTTGATCCGAGAGCCAGTCCAGTCCTTCATATAAACCTGATCCTTGAACCGCACATGTGGCCTGAACGAACCACTGAGAGAGAGAGAAACACATGTGACCTCACACATCATCAGCTCTATTCTGCATTGAGTGTGTGTGTCCCTCACTCACCTGTCTTCCTCTCAGTGTGTGTAAACCCAGTCTGTCTGTCAGCTCAGACACTGGCATGGCTTTGGGTAAATCCTGCTTGTTAGCAAGAACTAACAGAACAGCGTCTCTCATCTCGTCCTCCGCCAGCTGAAAAGGTTCAAATGGATTTGATGCACGAACACAATATTACATGCAGACTGTGATTATACTGAACTAGTGTAATATATCTGATGATATAGATGACGTACCATCATTTTAAGTTCCTCTGCTGCTGTTTCAATCCTCTCAGGATCACTGCAGTCCACCACGAAGATCAGACCCTGAATCATACAAACACACACACTTTGTTCAGGGCATTTCACAAAAAGCAGTTGGTTAGATTTGAAGTGATAAAATAATATACATATTGAACTGAACACATAATTACCTTAGTGTTCTGATAGTAATGTCTCCAGAGGCGTCTGATAACGTCCTGACCGCCGACATCCCAAACCGTGAAGGAGATGTTTTTATATTCCACGGTCTCAATATTAAAACCTAGAGAGAATCAGAGTCGGTGATTCAGTACTTATGAAATATAATAAACGATAAACATTTGTTTGACCTGAAATGTCTTACCTAGAGTTGGAATAGTTGTGACAACTTCACCAAGTTTGAGTTTGTAGAGGACTGTTGTTTTCCCTGCTGCATCCAGACCAACTTGGAACAGAAATATGTATTGTGTATTTATTCCACAACGAAAATGCACAAGATTCATAATTGGAATATTTTCTGAAGTTTTATTAGATTCACGTATCAATTAATATGCGTCTGTTTGCAGTGCACTACAGAAATATTTGTTTTAAAAACTGAAAAAGAATCAAAGAGTAAAGATCAGTGTTTTACATTTTCGATAAATAAAAAAATGTACTCACCCATAAGCAACCTCATCTCTTTTTTCTCAAAGAGACGTGAGAAAATGTTAGAGAAGAAGACGCCCATTTTAAATGAAAAAAGCTTTTTGCTGTATTCAGTGAAAATAAATGTCCCGAGGAAGAGGCTCAGATTGCTTGTGTGAAAATGTGTGAGTGTGTGAGTGTTTATATAGGCTGTTTGCTTTCGGTTTGACTGACAGCTCGACACCGCCACTCTCACACAAGACGCGCTCGGTTTCTCTCGCGGCAAATCCAACGCGTTCGAAATGACGTCACGTCATCATCACGTGACAAAACAAAGCGCAAAAGAAAATAATCAGGAACTAGACAAGAGTTATTATCTTGGTGATCAAACAGACCGTATCAGTGAAGCGCTATTTTATTTAAAATAAATAAAAATATATTATGTGTGTTGTACTTTGTACTTGTACTTGTTATATAAAATCATATTAAATTAAGGGTGACATTTCCACCACAGATTGTCTCAAACCCTCAGCCAAAATGTTGCTAAACAGCTGTGATTTTTTAATCTTTTTTTTTAACAACCATTTTCATGCATCAAAACATAAAATAGTAGCAATAGTAGGTATGCTATATAATATGAATTTAAACTCAACTTGTGCGGACTACGCTTCAGAAATTGTGTTTACAATGCCTGAAGGGAAAAAAAACATCGCACATGATCCTCGTCGGATTTACAGAACTTCTGAAATTTGTATTCAGCAAAGAGATTTTAAACTTTACATCATCACAATATTTGCTTTTAGACAAGTGATACAGTATGTGACGTCATATCGAACGCGCTGGATTTGCCGCGAGAGAAACTGCGCGTGTCTTGTGTGAGGTGTCAGTCAAACCGAAAGCAAAAAGCCTATATAAACACTCACACACTCACAGTCACACCAACATCACTCTATCAACCTGAGCCTCTTAACCTGGACATTTATTTTCACTGAATACAGCAAGCATTTTCATCAGCACTTTAAACATGGGCATCTTCTTCTCTAACCTTTTCGCACGTCTCTTGAAGAAAAAAGAGATGAGGTTGCTAATGGGTGAGTAAATGTTTTTTCCCCCCCTCAAAATGTACTTTACTCTTATAAATTGATTCGTAACAAATTTTGAACAAACTATTATTTCTCTGGCGAATATATGCATATTAATTTGCCCTAATTAATAAGTGATTTTTTTTTTTTTTTTTTAGAAAACATTCAGATTAAGAATCTTGTGCATTTCCATTGTGGAATAAATGTAAATATTTCTTCTTCAAGTTGGTCTGGATGCAGCAGGGAAAACCACAATCCTCTACAAACTCAAACTTGGTGAAGTTGTCTCATCTATTCCAACTATTGGTAAGAAACTCAAAGCAAAACATATTAAGCCATATTTTTTTTAATTCCTGCATTAATTTTTATTCAAATGTCATGTCTAACTGCTCATGATTCTGCCATCCTCTCTAGGTTTTAATGTTGAGACAGTTGAATATAAAAACATCGCCTTCACTGTTTGGGATGTCGGCGGTCAGAGTGTCATCAGAGGTCTCTGGAGACATTACTATGTGAACACCAAGGTAACAACTATTTAAGTACAATCTGATTTTGCAGTTTAATATATTTGCCCAAATGTGGTTTTATTTGCAAAATGTCGACCTTGCATGTGTGTTTGTATGATTCAGGGACTGATCTTTGTGGTGGACTGCAGTGATCATGAGAGGATTGAAATGGCAGCAGAGGAACTAAAAATGATGCTGGCGGAGGACGAGATGAGAGACGCTGTTCTGTTAGTTCTTGCTAACAAGCAGGATTTACCCAAAGCCATGCCAGTGTCTGAGCTGACAGACAGACTGGGTTTACACACACTGAGAGGAAGACAGGTGAGTGAGGGACACACACACTCAATGCAGAATAGAGCTGATGATGTGTGAGGTCACATGTGTTTCTCTCTCTCTCAGTGGTTCGTTCAGGCCACATGTGCGGTTCAAGGATCAGGTTTATATGAAGGACTGGACTGGCTCTCGGATCAACTGTCCAAACGATAAAACACTGCAGAAGAAAAAACACTAAATCATAACTGAATGTATATTATGTCTGCGATTTTTTTTATTTTGAGAAAGTCATGGAATTTCTTTATATATAAAGTTCAGTAAAAGATGTAGTTAATTTACCACTTAAAATCATTTGGCCTATTTTTGATTCTAATGTTCATGGACTTTCCTATTATGTGCCTTTCAAATATAGAATGTATATGACTGAATTTATGCATTATGCACTACTGCTGTACTATGTATGCAATATTATTTTGTTCTACTACTGTATTTAATGTACTGTAAATGTACCACAGTTATAAGTCATGTTTGACTTGTTTTAGTGTGTGTTCTGGATGAGCTGATGTCTGCCTGTAATATTGATATGTGCCTTTAAAATATATAGAATAAATGCTGTATTTATTTACAAACATTAGTTTCACTCTCATAAAATAAATATATATATTAAACAATAAAAAATGCATGATAAATAGTTTTTGCTCAATTATTATAGATAGATAGATAGATAGATAGCTTGATAGATACGGTCATACAAAGTTGTATACTTTAACATAGGGAATCATTTTTTTCTTTATTAGTTTAACAAGGTTCAAAGAAAAATAAATAAAACAAAAGTTAAAAAACAGAACAAAGTACAAAACAAATAGGTCAACATGTGTAATATTTTATATCCCATTGCATGCATGTTTAGGTTTCAGTCTGTTTAAGGATTTTCAACAAAAAAGATCACACATGATTTGGGTATTTTAACTTTTTTTTTTTTTTTTTATGTCTTATACTTGCAAACAATACAAAGATGACAATCATAGTATACAATTTTGCAACAAAATTGCAAACATGTCTGTACAAATATAACAACAATATGTACAATGTCATCTAAACATACAGAATAAAGAAAGAAATTAGCTATATATAACATGAACATGAGGGTAATATATTATTTTATACATCATTTAGTGTACACAAATTAAAGTCATTACAATTTAAAATTGTTTTAATTGCTTTCTTATTTACGGAGGATGAAATAGTGTTGAGGTACATTTTAAATTCTTAAAAAAAAAAACAATAAAAATTGGTTTGTTGTTGGTGACTTTACATTTATGGATATAAAATTTGCCAATAAAAAAAATTAAATTAGTAACAAAACAGGCTTTTTTTTTAGTGGGGTCAGAATTAAAGTATCCAAAAATAATGTTTTTAAAGGTTACTGATATATCTTGCTGGATATTATCTTTAATATATATGTCAAATATTTTTCCATAGTAGTTGGGTATTTTAACTTCTGAAGTCCTCGGGCTCTTTCGTGACGTGGCGCCGCTGACGTCATTTCGACCGCGTTGGAGCTTCTGCGAAAATAAAGTCTGACGTGGTGAAGAAACATTCGCGTTCAAACTGCTGCACAAAACACACTTTCAACTGGACAGAGAGAAGAAAAGAGCGAGGAAAGTGAAAGAAAACAAGAAGAACGCTTTATTTTGACTGCTGATGTGGACGAGTTTGAGCAGGTTGATATCTGAGTGCTGAAAGCTGCTGTGCTAAAGCGCTAGCGGCTGCTCCTGATAGTTTCACTCCTCTCACTGTTTGACTTTTACACTTTGTTAGTTGTTTTTGAGCTGTTTTAGCATGGGTTTGACCATTTCTAGCGTCTTTTCTCGCTTGTTTGGGAAAAAGCAGATGAGAATTCTCATGGGTGAGTTGGAAACTGTTTTTGTGAGTTAGCTTAGATAACTGTCTAGTTTGTGTAAAAGTATATTTTGCTGTTGATATTTTCCATGAAATTATGTTTTTCAAGTTGTTTCTATAGAAATCAAATTTTTTAAATGAATCCAAATGATAGTAAAATAAATCAGTGAATAAGTCACGAATCGTTTTAGGGTGTTTCATTTGTTTACAAGAGAATAGGCGGAAGTATTTTATGCGAAGTTTTCCAAAGTGTTTGACGTGATTTGTTTCCTGTTCTCCTTCAGTTGGTCTGGATGCAGCAGGGAAAACCACAATCCTGTACAAACTCAAACTGGGAGAAATAGTCACAACAATTCCAACTATAGGTAAGATAACAGATTAAATACATCAGTCTAGACGAATGAGACCCCAAAATACTTATGAATACTTATGAATACTTATGAATACTTATGAATACTTATGAATACTTATGAATACTTATGAATTCATGTATGAAAGATTTATATCTGGGACTTTAGTCAAGGGATGCTGTGTTGATATCCTATAGACTTTCACACAAAAACATCCATTTTAAAGTCAAATATTTACCCTCAAAAGGATATTTTGCCTAAAGGAAATGAAGCATTGAAGATTTTTCCATTGTTACATTATCTTCATAACTCGTCGTACATGCACTTGACAGGTTTTGTGATATTTGCCATTGATTTATTACTTGAAACTCTCATCTCTGCATCTCTTAAATGCTAACGCCCCCAACCCTGTGTGATTCCTTTAGGTTTTAACGTCGAGACGGTCGAGTACAAGAACATCTGCTTCACCGTGTGGGATGTGGGTGGTCAAGATAAGATCAGGCCTCTGTGGAGACACTACTTCCAGAATACCCAGGTAAACAGATGCAGGGGCGCAGGCATCATTTCAAACGTGAGGGCGCCAGAATGTCAAGCTTTATTGGCCTACCAGGTTTTTTTCAGACCTTTGTTGACAGGTTTTTTCTTAATTGGCGTAATATGCTATTTATGTTTAAAGCAATAAAACAGAAAGAAAGAAATGCAGATTTTCTGTAGGCTACTTTATATTGCACATGGTTTTGTATTGTGTATATATATGGTATTGTATACTATATTGTTTACATATTTCAAATAGTTTTTTGTGTACATTGTTTTGTAACGCTGCCTGATTCAAGCAAATAGATAGTGGCTGTTAATGCATGAAAATCCAAAATTCAGCATTAACAATCACCATCTTTATTCTAATTTGAAGGGCTTTGATAACATATCTGTGAAAATATAATACATTACGAATAAAAAAAAAGTGTGCGGGTAGTGAATATTTTCAATTTCCAACCAAACTTGTTAGTTATTTAAGAGAAATGGGCAGAATTATTCATTGTGCAACACATTTCGGATACCTTACAGTGCTTGACTTTTTCGTGAAAAAGCAGTGAAGAGTTTTTTGTCGTTTTGAACTCATTGCGACCTCTATGAAAATGATGGATACAGCGCGGGTGCGAGCATGGGCGTGTCGTGATGCACGAGTGACTGATTACCATGGAAACGTGAAAGTCACGTATGTAGTTAGACTATCTTGACTCTTTGAATTTTAAATCTGGATGTATACACATTGACCTGTGAAAACCTCAACTTGTCGTGAACACACTTGCCCTGTTAAAAAAATGTGTGGGGGATGAATTTACATTTTGTAAAAATTGGGGAGAACACATCCCCCGCGTAATCCACACCCATGCATAGATGGCCTCACATCACAGCAGGGACGTCCCCTCGCACACGTTAAGATAGTCAAACAACGGTGGAGTCGCAGCATTCCAGCCGATGAATCGCTCATTCTGCCATGGCCGTCCTGATTGAGTTTGATCGTTCAGCCTTGTGAGCTGCTAGAACAACAACTACGGGTGTGTAGTTATAGTTTGGCTGGATGCCGTTGATGTTCTTTGTAGAGGATGTTGGTATCTCTATTAGGATTAAGTTGAACTGGCACGGCCTTTACAAGAGTTTGATTTGGAGAACAGAACCGCAGCACCGACTATGAGTCTTTAAGAGAAGAACTTGTGCTTTATATTTTCTGACTGATGTTTTTACTCTGAATGTGAGACGTTTTGTTGTTTCTTCAGGGCCTGATCTTCGTTGTGGACAGTAACGATCGCGAACGAGCACAAGAAGCAGCAGAAGAGCTTCAGAAGATGGTGAGGAAAAGCCCTTCTGAGATTAAAAACATTTCTGGAGCAGTACAACACATGAGTAACTATTAAAGTGCCCCTAATATGCTTTTATGAATATTACCTTTCATGCAGTGGTTAATATTGTTGTTTGTGAATATAAAAGGTCTGCAAACTGCAAAAGTTTTAAAGATCAAAGTGCACGATAAATAAAGTTACGAGTCTTCAGCAATTCCAGACTCACTCCCTCTTTGAGAAATTCGATGATGTGCAATGTATATTATGAGAAAATTCAAATGTTTTTTGACCGCGAATGCATATAAACCTAATGTAGCAGACCTCCAAAACAAAACTAGTAATTTGTCAAAATGCAAAACATTTTGACAAAATTATTGCTTTATTGTGCACAAATCATCAGTAAATGTGACAAGTTTATGAGTAGTTGTGTTTCAACATTCAACAGCTTCAGGAAGATGAACTGAGAGATGCCGTCCTGCTGGTTTTTGCAAATAAGCAAGATTTACCAAATGCAATGCCCATCAGTGAGCTGACGGACAAACTTGGATTGCAAGCACTCCGAAGCAGAACTGTGAGTAAGCTTAATGTGCAATATTATTATAATAGTTATGCATAATTATAAGCTCCGTTTAATAAAAAATCAATATGGGTTATTATGTATTTACCTTTGAGCAAATGTATACATGAATCAGATACGTGTAATATGTAGTTTCATCATTCATTTTTAATGCCTGATGTATCTGTTATTAGAGTTCTGTACCAGTCGGTACTGAAATTTTAAAAGTGTGATGCTTTGAGCAGAATCATAACCACCTCTGACTGTCTAGTGTACTCACGCGCTCATCGGATTTGTCTGTGATTTGTCACAGGCCTGTGTACTTTTTGACAACTCTATCTGTTATTGGTAAGAATATGTTAATATTGACCTTTTCTCTCTCTCTTCATCAGTGGTATGTCCAGGCGACCTGTGCGACTCAAGGGACTGGTTTATACGAGGGATTAGACTGGCTTTCCGAGCAGCTCTCCAAACACTAAACTGCACTTCCTGTTCAAACAGGATGTGTGCTATTCCAAAGGACATGATTAGTGGATTGATCTGTCACAGAAGCTGTTCATGTACCATTTTTAATGGATTGCTACCAAAAATTCACCTGCTGATGTCAATCTTTGGCAGTGCATTTTAACATTTTATTTTGATTCGTTGCACCTTTGACCTTGACTGACATTTCTCCCACATTCATTTCTCTTGATGTATGTAGCCATATAATCTATAGATTTGACCAAATATGAAAAGTACTACATTTGTTAAGGAGCTCTTACAGTAGCCCTGGGTTTTTTGTTACAGTAAGTGCTGCAGTACGCACAAGACTTAAGATCTGTACTTATACATCAAGCATTGTTAATAATGAGAACTTTTTTTTTTAAAGCTCTTTTTTTTTATTCCGAATACATCGTTCCCGAAAGTTTGCATGCCATACATCCAAGGTAAGATTCTCAGAGAAGCATGCATTTCATAAATAAAAGATTGTTCTTATAATAGCACACTTAAGAGATTGGCAATGCATTGATTTAAGCATTAGTTTTAACATGCATAAGATTATATTAGGAACTGGTTTGATGTTGTAAATAAGCAGCCTTTTTATTATGTAATCGCAATTGCCTTAAACGCGCTGTGCTTTACTATGTGAACGCACTTGCCTGACCTGCTTTTGTTTTGATTTACCATTTAAATTGATAAATAAACCTGTTCAGAATATTTAGTTTTTATTCCTAGCTTTTGAAAATATTCAATGCTAAGATTCATCTAGCTGTTCCCCTTTTTAAAATGAATAAAAACATAAGGAATAAAAGTGATATAAAAGTGTGAAATACATCATTTGTATGGTTGTGTATTAACAATGGCTCAATCTCTGATAACCTGTCGCTTTTGTCATCGTTTAATGCTTTAAAGAGTCATGAAACCAAACAATTTTCTTGCGCATCGCTAAAAACAATACTACTCAGTGATAATTTGGTTATTTTTCTGAACCATTTTCATTCTTCCAGTTTGAAAAGCAAAGTTAAAGCAACATCACATAATTTAGCAAAGAATTTAAAAACAATAATTTTAAATACAGCTTTTATTATCTTTAAGTCAATTGAGTCATTTGATAAATGTGTCACAATAATTCATCCTCATCATAAATATTAAATTGTACAAATGAGAATGAACCTATATGATAAATACAAATACAATGCTGAAATGAAAATCTGATAATTTAAAAGCTAATTGTTTAGTTATAATATGGTCCAAGTAAACAAATGCATTTGATGATTGGTGTGCATGAACACATTTGAAGCAAATGTTAGTCACTTGTTCTCCACTTGAGGTCACACACCTGCGCAATGTGATCAGACGGGTGCGAGACGCTCGGCAGGGCCAGAGAAGTGGTGACTTCCTCGTGACTGGGCAGAGGAATGACCTGCTCCACCTGTAGCACATGTGGCTCCACAAATATATAGTCCAGACACCCCTGGAAGCCCCCGACGTAGTTGGTATAGGCCGGGACCCCACAAGCGCTGGTTAGCTGGAACGGGTTAGTGAGTCCCGCCTGGATCTGCTCTTCTGGGCCATTGGAGGCCCAGTCGTCATGATTCTCCGAGACGGATCCCTGACAGACGAGCTGGAAGAGGCCGGAGGAGGGCATACTGTTGAAATCACCCGCGAATATAAGCCTGGCTCTGGGATGCTTCTCCATCACCACCTGCTTCATGTGTTTCAGGGCCACCGACATCTGGACCAGTCGAATGTTTCCTCCTGAAAACACAATTTAATGTCATTCCATTCACATTGATGCTCACCTTTAATATTATCAAGGGACAGCATGTTTATACAAAATAGCAGAGGGCCTAAAACAGACCCTTGTGGCACTCCATAATCTACTGATGTTAACATGGATCACTCCCTGTTTAAATAAAACAATATGGTTAAATTGAATTAAATCAAAGTCATTCCATTCACATTGATGCTTACCTTTAGGGTGCCAGTACAGGTGTGTGTTTCCGACACATAATATCCTTGATGGGTCGCATAACGACTGCAGAATGGTCACCTGAGAAATTGGGCAAGCAATGCATTTTTGTTTGTTTTGCATAGATACAATTTAAAGCAAGACAAAACAAATATTAAAATAGGCCACAAAAATTAATTAGAGAGAAAAATGTAAAAATAAATCAAATGAACACTGAAACAAATACAATTATTTTAAAATAAATAAATGAAAGAAAATAAATAACAGAAAAATTACATCACATAAATGACATTTGAAAATGTATAAAAATAGAAAAAGTTCATTGACATTTTAATAATATTTTACAAAATTAATGTTTTACTTTTATTTTTGATAAAATACAATCTTAAGGGTAAAAACTTAAATTTCTGACTGTTAGTGTATATAAATAATTTAATATATATATATATATATATATATATATATATATATATATAAAAATAAATTTACTTTTTTTTTCTTCATTAAACCAAGCTTAAGCTAAATAATAAAAAACCCTTAAACCTGATCCAGAAAATCCCAAACTGGAAAAGTCTTGAAGCCCTTTTGGACAATGGGAGTCAAATCATTGATTTAAGGTCTTTAATCAGTTGCAGTGAAATACCTGCAACACCGTTGACCTGGTTTCGATCTTCTCTTTCAAGCTGGGATTGGTGGACACTTTCTCCAACAGTTCCCGATGAAGAGGATCTGCCGTCAAGGCCTCACTCAGCACGACATCAAACTGCTCCAGCAACTTCAACTTTGACCTTCGAAAATAAGTCGCCAGACCTTCGTACTGTCTTTCCTTGATTTTGAAAACCCCTTCAAACCCAAAAGCATCCAACGCAGGAGATAAACTATCTAAAAAAGCACACTTATCCACCTCCTGGAGACAAATTATATCAGCGTTGTAACCCGACAGCTCCTTCTTGATCAGATTCTGCCTGTAGTCCATTTCTAGGGCGTATGGTGCACAGTAAGGGTACAAGACCGTTTTGGAAAGATCAGTTTGAGCGTAGACATCAGCAAGGATGTTATAAGACACAACTCTCAGTGAAGAATCATCTGTGACCTTCTGAGTGTAAATGTGCCTGTTATCAAAGGTACATGTTCCTGGACCGGCTTCTACTGCACCTGAAGACACCAGTTCCTTGGGTCCCCCAAATTTGGATCCATTCCCTGGTGTGCATTTCAACATCACCTTCAAACCAATGTCCAGATTAGATGGTGTAAACACACGATCAAGTCCTGCTTCCCTCCAGCAGTCTGTATCTCCTCTCATATGGGCATTAGGTGAGCTTTCCTTGAACCATATGAACTTACAGTCCTTGAGATCTCCAAACTCAATTTCCAGCTTGGGACAAACTGGAAAACCGGACATTAGAGATGATGGCAGCTCGGAAACAGTGAATGTTGGAGGATTTCGTTCCACTTTGTACTTCAAATCCCCCACATGAAGCACAGCCCCATCCAGCCACGCATCAGAGTTCACAGTCTCCACGGACACGTGATCTCCATTTACACACAGACTGATTTGGGGTTCATCCACTTCCGGAGTCTCACTTTTCCCTTTGTTTTGCTTTAATCTTCTCGCTTTGCTTCGTGTTTTAATGATGCCGGACGCTATTCGAGACAGAACTTTCCCCAGCGGTTCTGTTTTCTCGCGCAGCATCTGTTTATTACTGCCGTCGAGATTGAACGAGATGGTCAGTTTGGACTCACACGGCAAACATCTAACTACGCATCTCTCCATATTCATATTAAACCGGGCGGTAAAGAGATGTCTATGGGTTGGGATTGAAAAGGGGGGGAAATAACGCAAAAGTAATAATTTACTTGCAAATGACACGCGACTCCACATGAGGACCTTGCGAGAAACTACCGTGGCTTCCGAGATCGAAAAGCTTTCTGATTATTCAGAACATTAGATTCGACACGTGTAAGGTGAATTGGGTATAAAATGAAATGTTCTCTGTAATTCCACCTTAATTAAATCATTTAAATATATTAGTAAACTATCACACTAATAGCGTGCTGTGTCCTCGAAAAAGATGAGTAACGAAAACCCTGATCTCAATATAATAATAGTATCCTTATTATTTGGAGAACTCGATGTATTTATTTCGGGTTTAAATTAATTTTGTAGATGTTGTTTTATTTTTATTTTAATAAATACTTTATTATATTAGAAGATTACTATATCATTTGAGTGGTATCCTCTAAATCAGGAGTTTTCGAGCCGTTTCTGGAGTGCGTGGAAGTTTAGAGGAAAAAACGGTGTAAAAACAAACAAAAACACATATAAAACATGAATATAATCATCATATAATATTTTACAATAATTAGTGTAGTATATGGCTATTTATACTATAAGTATAAATGTCCTTTAAATTTAAGGATCTAAAAAGATTGAAATGCCCTCTATAAGCAAGATTTGATAAGAAACCATGAACTTTAAAGGGATAGTTCACCCAAAAATGAAAGTTCTTTTGTGTTGAACACAAAGAAAGATATTTTGAAGATTGTTGGTAACCAAACAACAGTTTCTGGTCCCCAGTGACTTCTATAGGATAGGGGAAAAAATACTATGGAAGTCAATGCATGGGGACCAGAAACTGTTTGGTTACCAACAATCTTAAAAAGTATTTTCTTTTGTGTTCAGCAGAAGAAAGAGCCTCATACAGGTTTATAACAACCTGAGGGTGAAGAAATGATGACAAAATGTTCATTTTGGGTGAACTAACTGTCCCTTTAAGATCTTACGCGAGTATTTTATACTACCACTGGGTGGCGCTATTAGCAAACGCTTCATTATTTTAGATCTCATAGATCGTTTGTAGAAATAACATTCAATTGTTAATAAATAACTGCGACATACTGGATTTGATATAATCTGAGTCAACTCATTTCCAACCACCTGTATCTTATTCAAACATTCTCTGTTACAGCTCAAAACAAAATCATTTTGAAACGCAACTGTGCTGCTGGTTTTATTGAACTCAATTGAGAGGACAATAATAATCAAATATTAATACATCATAGCCCGTTTCACATCTCCATTGTATCTGCATAAATGTCTTCTGAACAAAGTTAAGCTATTATTATGTTCCCAAATACATGTGCACATGAAAAAAAACATATTTTCCCTTATTTATAGCACATTATGATTATTAGCAATATACAGTGCATGGTACAACGCAAACCATCTTGATTATTCTGGTTGTGAAATGTCTCTAGCCACTGGCATGCAGCATGTTCACTACACAACAGACGTCATGTTGCTTCCACTGTTGTTTTGCTTCAATAGTTGATTAAAAATCCAAGTTATAAGAAGCCGCTCTTCACCGCAGCCAAAGGCTCAGCATGAAATCATACACAAAAGACCGAAAAAAAAATAAATAAGAAATTACAAAAACCAGAGTTAACATACAATCTACACAAAAATACCATAACACAATAATTTAAAAAAATACACATTCTCAAAATAACATCGGTAATTAATAAATTAATTTTTTTTGCAACACCTCAAGGAAAATGTGTCAAAATATTTGCTGGTTAAACACTGTATTGAAACCATTTTGCAGTATGTTTTATTAATTGTTAGACATTTCGGTTTTTCGATCTGCACCAATAGTACTTTTTCTAATGGGGGGGGGGGGTGCATTCCTGTTTTCATTGATAGTCAAATTAAGACTAGATTACACTATCATAACGGTTTATTCATAGTTTAAAACTTCAAAGTCAACATGAAATAATTTTTTTTAACTCATGTTCCTTGATTTCCTTCTATTGATGTGCACCATCAACTCCAACTTTTTCTGCATGCATATGTGCAAATATCTCATATTACAAAGGTAAATTGGTTGCGAACACATTTCATGTTGACTTTAAAGGCGCAACAGTATTGAAGTTAAACTGGTCCTTAGCAGTCAAACAGAAGCTAAGACAGACGATGCAAATGTAAGATATATTGATTATTGTGCTATTTCAAATTGCATTCAAACATCTGAAGATCTCTCTCAGAAATGGCCGCTCATGAAACCTGACGCTGAATGTTTAATTCCTAGGTTTTTCCCAGGTGTTCTCCATGTGCTGAACCTGATTCGGACTTCCACTGTCCCACCACAATGATGTCACTGCCGTGGTGCAGTCAGTCCCGAAGATCCCTGGTTCCCGTTCGGATGGGATTTTCTTCCAGCTTGAGTCCCGTCCGCTGATTTTCTCTCTTTTTGGCTCCGAGTCACAGAAGTGTGTGTCTCTCCGGGACCCTAGAGGTTGTTCTTCTCTGTGCTCTCCGCTTCTGTGCTGCGAGGGAAGTAGACGGTGGTCTTGTGCTCTTCGTAGCGGTCGATGTGCTTGAGGTGAACCACCATGTGCAGTGCGTACGCTAGCACCAGCAGGAGGATCAGAGACGTGATCAGACCCATCAGGATCGCAGGAGTGAAGAAGGTCTCGCAGTCGCTGGCCGACGCAAACTTACTGGACAGAACATTAAACGCCTGGATCTGTGAGGAAACAGCAGATGATCAGATGGGGAGTATCTATCCATCATCTATCTATCTATCTGTCTATCATCATCTATCTATCCATCCATCCATCATATATATATCCATCCATCCATCATCATCTATCTGTCTGTCTATCCATCCATCCATCATATATCTATCCATCATCATCTATCTGTTTATCCATCCATCATCAATCTATCCATCCATCCATCATCAATCTATCTATCTGTCTATCCATGATCTATCTATCCATCCATCCATCATCAATCTATCTATCTGTCTATCCATCATATATATATCCATCCATCCATCATCATCTATCTGTCTGTCTATCCATCCATCCATCATATATCTATCCATCATCATCTATCTGTCTGTCTATCCATCCATCCATCATATATATATCCATCCATCCATCATCATCTATCTATCTGTCTATCCATCCATCCATCATATATCTATCCATCATCATCTATCTGTTTATCCATCCATCATCAATCTATCCATCCATCCATCATCAATCTATCTATCTGTCTATCCATCATCTATCTATCCATCCATCCATCATCAATCTATCTGTCTATCCATCCATCCATCCATCATATATCTATCCATCATCATCTATCTGTTTATCCATCCATCATCAATCTATCCATCCATCCATCATCAATCTATCTGTCTATCCATCCATCCATCATCAATCTATCTGTCTATCCATCCATCATCTATCTATCCATCCATCCATCATCTATCTATCCATCTATCCATCCATCCATCCATCATCTATCTATCTATCTATCTATCTATCTATCTATCTATCTATCTATCTATCTATCTATCTATCTATCTATCTATCTATCTGTCTGTCTGTCTATCTATCTATCTATCTATCTATCTATCTATCTATCTATCTATCTATCTGTCTGTCTGTCTATCTATCTATCTATCTATCTATCTATCTATCTATCTATCTCTATATATATATCCATCAATCCATCATCTATCTATCCATCCATCCATCCATCATCTATCTATCCATCCATCATCTATCCATACATCCATCCATCTATCTATCTATCTATCTATCTATCTATCTATCTCTATATATATATCCATCAATCCATCATCTATCCATCCATCCATCCATCTATCTATATCTATCCATCCATCCATCATCTATCTATCCATCCATCCATCCATCATCTATCTATCCATCCATCATCTATCTATCTTTCTATATATAAATATCTATCTATCCATCATCTATCTATCTATCTATATATAAATATCTATCTATCCATCATCTATCTATCCATCCATCCATCCATCTATCCATCCATCCATCTATCTATTGTTCTGTCTATCCAGACAAAGCAGAATAATTCATGGTTTTTGATATTCCATATTACACAGAATTTAATTCCACCCAAACTCAGCATGTTCAACCACAAACTCTGCATTATGAGCTTTTTTAAAAAGACGCTGCTCTCATGCCAAACCACGAGCTTGTGTAACCCACATCACACACCCACCAGAGCCTAAAAATACAGCACAAGATGCTACAAACCCAACACACGAGGCGTTTATCAGAGGGAAAGTGTTGCTGCCAACCTGGAAGTCTGTGAAGGTGATGTGCCAGTTTGCGGCGTGGTCGGTGTTGGCACTGGGAACCAGCAGCGTGTCGTACTTCTGGAGGCTGCTGACGTGCTGGCAGTGGTAGGAGTTCGTGGAGGGCGCGTACACATCTGTGGCGTTGAACGTCGCCTCGTTCGTCCAGTTGTAATGGATGTGAACGTTATCCAGAGTGAACCAGTTCTGTCCCGCAGACTCGTAGAATGTGTTTGACATCTGTAGCCTGTGGAAATACACACATATATACATTTACATTTAATCATTTAGCAGATGCCTTTGTCCAAAACGACGTACAAATGAGGACTAAAAACAACACAAGAAGTGCTCAAAATACACAGTTCAGACATTGCTTAGAGTAGCGTAAGCCAGAAAGGAAGGGTTAAAGGGAAAGGACAGATTTTTTTTAAATATATATATATATACAACACAGTCATGTGTCTTTATCTCTCTCTGCAAAGCCATTCAAAAGTCATTTCTTCTTTTTGATGAAAAGTGTAAATTGGTGGTTTTACCAGCACACAAAAATGATCTGTGACGTATAAAATCACTGTGACGCATTATTATATCATACACAAAAAAATAAGGAATAACCTGATGGAGAGGCCTCTGAGATCTTCCACATCGCCAAACCGTAGATTGAGTCTGGAGAATAACAAAATATATCAAGATATTATTAAATATCAATCAAAATTAAACTCTTCAGCTGTCAAATTGATCTCGTCAATAAAGCATCTTGAAGCAGACTGAGGTGGTTTGCAGGTCTTATTATACAGTTCTTCTCTATATCAGTGTTTCTGAACTCTCTGAAACGCCTCCATTGTATCTTGAGTTTCTCCCGGGAACGAACACGTCACAATATTCCTCATTTATATCATTCATACGCAGAATAAAGGGGCGGGGCCTGGTTGAGTTAGTTAGTAGTGTGTTAAACTGGTGGTTATGGTAAGGGGCGGGACACTTCCCAAACACACTCGAAGCGCTCGACCAATCACAACACACTACTCCAGCCGACCAATCAGATCACAGTGTGCTTAACAGGAGGAGGGGCTTCATAGAGACAGGAACTAAACAGTTACTGACAGACTGGGAAGAGAGGAGCCGCAACAATGGAGAATATGAGGAAAATAATCAACATTCAAGCATAAAACCTGTTCTAGTAGAGTGTGCAACTGAACTTACATGGCTTTGTCTTTACTGCAGAAGGAGCCTTTGGTGTCCACCGGTGCGTCTGGGCTGAAGGTTCTCTCTGTGAGGTCCACTAAACTGTGATTCCTGTACCTGATGGCCAGTTTGCGGGCCCTGAAGAGGATACAGGTCTTGCCGTTGTAAGTCACACTCAGAGGAGAATACGGCAACAATCCTGGAGACTGAAGCAACTTTCTGCGAGGAGGAGCGTGAAGCGGCCATCTGTACGACTGAAACAAGAGCACACACACATACACTACCATTCAAAAGATTGGGCTTGGGAAGATGTTTTAATGTTTTTTTGAAAGCCTCTCTTCTGCTCAGCAAGGCTGCATTTATTGATCAAAAATACAGTAAAAACTGAAATATTGCAATTTAAAATAGCAGTTTTCTATGTGAATATATTGTAAACATCTATTCCTGTGATCAAAGCTGTATTTCCAGCATCATTACTCCAGTCTTCAGTGTCACATGATCCTTCAGAAATCACTCTAATATGATGATCTGATGCTCAAGAAACATTTATGATTATTATCAATGTTGAAAAGAGTAGTGCTGCTTCATATTTTTGTGGAAACCGTGATGCATTTTTTTGAGGATTATTTGATGACTAGAAGGTTTATTTGAAATGGAAGTCTTGTAATATTATAAATCTCTTTGCTGTCACATTTGATCAATTTAATGCATCCTTGCAGAATAAAAATATGAACTTCTTTCAACAAGGCTATGTCATACCTTTTAGTAACAAGACATATTGTTACACAAAGTGGGGTAAGTTGTCACAATATAAACTGTCACTAAAGAGCATATGCTTTTCAACTAAATAAACAGTAAAACAGTTATGAACCACAAAACAGCTATTTAAACAACACAAATGTAAAAGGTAACATATAATAAACCTATATATAAACCAGACCTTTTGGCCAACATACGTTGTGATTATTCAAAACTAATAAAAACACACCGTGTGGCAACTTGCCCCATTCTCCCCTATATATACACTTATGAAAAACTGTTTACAGAACAAGACTTTTTGAGGCACTGTAATGTATCCTAAATCAGAATGAAATTCCTGATTAAAAATGTAGCATGTCTGTAATCTGTTTTTCCAAAGACAGTGCAGTCTGTCAAGGATTAAATTCATGTTGTTTGGGAATCTGCACCCCAGCGGCGGCACAAGGTCACATTGGCTTGGCAGACGAACACATCTCACCTGCAGTGTTCGTCTGAGACGCGCTTCAGACACAAACACCGAGCCATCCGCGTCTGCACACAAACAGCACACCAGACAGATCATATTTACTCAAATACACACGTTTATAAAGAACTACAGCCGTTAATTTACTAAAACAATGTAAATGTTTTAACCCTGTCAAACCTGACATGTGAAATAGTAGTTTAGACCATTTTTTGTAAATTACATGTTTCTTTATTATATTTGACATATGGCTCTTGATATAGTGAGAATATGGTGGGAAAAACAACTCACTTTTATTCAGAGAAACCAAACTGAGCAAAAATTAGCATTTTGGTGCAAATGCTGATATTTATATGGCCAAAGAGTAAGACTGATGCTTGTAATGTAAACCATTGATCTTTATAACAGTATAACAGACTACTAACATAAAATGCATACATCTCCCAATAATCTGTTTTATTAAGATGATACTTAAATGCTTGGATTTATGTCGTTTTAAAACATATAATGCAATACAATAATAATTGAGAGATGAACAAATGAATGATCCTCAGAAGCCTTATTTGATACTCACGTTTTAACACGACTTTCTAAAAAATGAGGTATTGATAATCAAGCAATCCTGAGTTACTTCAATCCAGTAAGTGTTCATTATGAAATATTACTAACAATATTGTATTTCCAATTACACTAAAAGTCCTTTTACTTGCTATCAATCACACGACAGAAGGCATGCAGAAGATTTTGTGCAACAGGTTTTGATCATGTAGACTTAAAAAGGGTTAAATACTGCAAAGAACCATTGAGGAAAGAAACTGAGTTTTGATATTTATCAAACAACTTACTCTCTTGAATGCTGATGTCTTGGGATGGTGCATCATCTGAGCTGTAAGTATGAGAATTTAAGTGTGCATTATTAATCTGCCATCATAAACATTTAGTTGAAATCTTTACTGTTGGATCCAGTCATTCAGTCTCAACTGCAGATATTATCTTCGCATGTTATGAATATGAATGAGAAATAGGAGCTTTGATGCTGTGAGTCACTGCTGAAACGTCACCATCTGTGAAGTGAGAACAACTCTCTTTCAAGTCACTTTTTTACGCTTTGCTCTGTTGCCGCAGGAAAATTCTATTGCACAGATCTCAGTTATGTTTCCTTTAAATATCAACTTTGCTTCAGATGTTACACATAAATATGTCAGACATAAATGAGTAAATTAACATACAGCAGGAGATAAAAAATCAATTTGGAGAGCATCTCAGATACATTTTTTGAGATCTCTGAAACTCTACAAGACCTTATGTAGCCCCGCCCCTTTTCAGCGCTGCGCTCGTTGTCTTTTGACTTCCGGTCTGTATTTTCGCAGCGATCTTACGTAGTATGAATGAGCGGCTCGTTTAAAAAAATTCCCGGTCGACATTTGTTAAGACACCTGCTTTACAATGCTTATGATAAACATTACAATGCTCATGACAACTTTCGTTATCTCTACAATAAGTAAATCCACTTCACCAGCTGATTACTCGACAGCGATGCCATAGAAATATACAGAGCGACCGCAAAAACGGAAGTTCAAAGACAATATTCTAAAGATGGCGGCGCCCTCGTTTCTCTGGTGCATAAGCTCTATACTGTTAAAAAAGTGTGTTTTTGCAGCGATGCCACAGAAGAACCATGTGGGTTCCCAAAAGAACCTTTCAGTGATCAGATTTTAAAAGAGCCATTTTTTCTTAGTGTGAAGAACATTTTAACTATCTAAAAATAACCTTTTTCTGTTAAAGAATGAAATGTAAAGATTCCGTGGATGTTAAAGGTTCTTCATGGAACAATCAATGCAAAATGTGATATTTTGGGGGGGGGTTTTCAGGAGAAACATCTAAGATCAGCAGTAAATGCTCTCCTTTTCATCGCTTTGCTGTCTAGGAGAAACAGTCGAGATATAAGAGATCTAATGTGCTGTATGTTCTTCTGATTTCTTCAACAGCAAGACAGATTACTCAAAGATGAAGTGTTTAAACATCTAATCACTGAGTGCCGCTGCCGCGACCGGCTTAACCTGCTTCTCAGAGCTGATTACGGATCAGTCTCTGGATCATGTCGGTCAGGGATCAAAGACGTGAGAATGAAGAGATTCTGGCTCACATATAAATATATAACACAAATGAATGAATGTTTTCTTTAGCGTGAGGCGCAGCTCTACTCGGATTGCTAGCACTAATGCTCGTAGTGTTCAGTGTGTGACTCGTATAGTATATAAATAATTCTAAACGTATTATATAAAAAAGTGTTTATTATATGTTGTTTTCAAGACTTGAAATTAAAAGAAGGTTAAACACAACTTTGAGCTGTATCAACAAACAGTGAATGTTCATTACTTTTTGTTTCTAGATATCGTACAATGTTTATATATGGAAAAACAACATTAAACCACAAATATTGTGTATTTCTTGTTATATCGCAAGAGCGTTTATGCACACATTTTTCGGATTGTTTGTGCAAACAAACATGTCAAAGTTATCTGAACAGAGAGAGTCTGCTGGAGGAAAGAGGACGAGGCAGAGCTCGTAATAAAACAAGGATCAACATCAGCGTGGCTTTCAGAGATGGAGAACTGAGGGATCTGAAATGTTGTAAACGTGCCGCGGAGATGATGGTGTTTTAATACTCAACAGGAGAGTAAGTGTTTTATTGAACAGATAAACTCATGTGTCTCTCTAACAGAGTTCACTGTAAAGCTTTATCTATCGTGAAGATCATTACGGTTGTTGTAGTATTGTGTGTATTAATGTGTAAAACGACAGTAACGTCTTCAGCTGGACAGCTCGAGATCCTTTCATCTAAACTGGTTATATCTCTGACGCCGATGGTGAATGTTTTAGCAGCAGAATAATCTATATCTCTTTTTAGTTATGAGAAAGAATCATATTCATTTGCACAGTCATGCAGAGCCGAAGCACAACCAAAATAATTTTCCTTTAATATAATTTTAACCAAGGTTTTCAATAATAAATGCATGTGTTTGTTGTTGTTGTGCATCGTGGAGCCAATATAACTCA
>CM060626.1:2423353-2433353 GCA_030578275.1 Meda fulgida
CACATAAACGCTTGATAAATGCATATCAAATATTTTCAATATACAGTCTTTATTTCTCCTGGTTTCACCATCGGAAAAAATGGGATGCATAAAATACCACGTCTCTGGCTTGTTATTTCAAAATAATTCACTCACCTTCCATCCACAAAGGTAGACAGCTGCTCATAAGACGAGGATATCTGCAGGAAAACAAAGGAAAATAACGCAAGAGACATTGGACGCCACGTTGATGCCATGTATACATCCAGATGAGTGCCAGAGATGATGCTGAACACTCACTGCTGCTTCATAATCTGCTGGATAACAGGCGCAACCTCCGCCGATGATTGACAGACGCGGCGGCCAATCAGCGTCCAGTAGGCGGGTCAATCCAGCGACACGGCCACGCCCTTTCAAAGAACGTGTGCTGCTGACACAGTAATACACAAACCAGCAGGAGCTGTTAACGACTGATCCATAAACCTAACTAATTAGCCGAATCATTAACGAACATTAGACAATGGTATTGAGTGTGAAATGTGATAGGTCGAAGCTAGTCTGTTCCTACATTATTTTACATGTGTGTGACCTACATTACACAGTGACAGCACTGGTTCAGGGCACTTAAATGGGCAGCATGTGTAAGAGTAACATGATAAAAATGGCCTATTAGCTAGCTAGACTAGAAACTACATCGCAAACAAAGAAGCATATTTAGATAGATAGATTAGAGAGTAAAAACCTGATAGACAGTCAACCTGCACTTGAAAAGAAACCTGTAAAAGTACTACTGGTACTAAAAGAACAAAGTAAAAAAAAAGTACCATGGTAATACCATAGTCTTTGGACACTTACATTAAAGTTATATCATTGCATTATGGAGTGCCGTAATGCTACACAAATATGGTAATATATATGCATTTTTTCCAATCACAATCAAGTAGATAGGTATTTAATAAAACAGTTCGACTTGAATAGCAGTAAAATAAACCAGTTAAATATAAATATATTACAGTATCAGTTCTGTCATTCAAATGATAGAAAGGAAAAAGGCTGAAATTCACGTCCTTTTGTACAGGCGCTCGTTTTGGCTTCCCGTGGGGTCCTTCCAGCAGTCATTTGCGCAGAGCATCACGTGATCGTTCTTTCCTGTCCGGACTCAGAGCACGCGATCATGGGTACGTGTGAGGCGACAATAAAACTTCACAAAACGCTGTAATACTTGACATAATCTAAGAATTATCTTGGTTTACATGTCGTTAAAATCACAGTGTGTCGCTTTATACATAGTGATGATCACTACGAAGCCGTTTTTGTAGCTATTTTGTGTTTTCTAACAGGCATCGTGGAGCGGCCATGAGCGGCTCATACAGTGATGCACTAAACACTGAGATGGTCTTCATTTACACGTTAATTCACTGTATTAAACGGCCTTTTGATTTGCATATATATATATATGTATGTATAATCATACCTGTAATTGTGGTTTATATTTTGATGAGCGTCTTGAAGCTCTTTACAGTCACCAAGTGAACAACATCTGGAGTTTAAAAGTGGGCGGTTTATTTATTTTTAGTGAGTTTTATTTATCTCCAATCCATTTTATAGGTTTAAAAGACTGATTTGTAATTACAAATGATTCAAAATGTCATGGATGTTAACCGTAGGATTCTGGGTAAATGAACAACTTGAAACTGCTGCTTTTTCTTATGCCTTTCTCCCTTTTTTCTCCTTTAGGCAAGTGTCGTGGACTGCGTACTGCTAGAAAACTGCGGAACCACCGCCGTGAGCAGAAATGGCATGATAAACAGTACAAGAAGGCTCATTTGGGGACCGCTCTGAAGGCCAACCCCTTCGGTGGAGCTTCTCACGCCAAAGGCATCGTGCTTGAGAAAGTGTAAGGCGATGTTCATCAAGACAATGATGAATATGTGTGTTTACAAAGGAATAAATGACATTAACTTTGTTTGTCATCATGACAGTGGTGTTGAAGCCAAGCAGCCCAACTCTGCCATCAGGAAGTGCGTCAGGGTCCAGCTGATCAAGAACGGCAAGAAGATCACAGCTTTCGTGCCCAACGACGGCTGCTTGAATTTCATTGAGGTAAATTGGATGCCTGTGTAACTAGTAGGGGTGTAACGATACCCTCACGTCACGATTGGATACATACCACGATCCTGAACTTGCGATACGATATTATTGCGATACTCCAAGACAAATGGTAAAAGGTTAAAGATGATTAAAATGCTACATTTGATAATACATTGTGCGTGTAAATGAATAGGCTTGGACTTGGTGCTGGTAACCCAACGCACAGGACAACAGTGACACCAGAATTAAAAATATTTATGATTCTGAATCTGATTCAGAATTATTTTAGACGAACTTGCTTTCACTCTGACTAGTTATTTAAATAATGTAGGCCATGTTTTACAGGCAACATAAGACATTTGGCATTATCAGGACCCACACATATTCCCCCATTGCATTATTTTACATTATATTATATATAGTAGTTTAATGTACTACTGAGACAAACTCTGTAAGCTTGAATTTTTTTCTCGCATAGTAATTTTTATTTTTGGTGAACTAAAAACACAATACATATTGTCACTATCCACGATACATAGTTGCATTTTTGTATTGTGATATTGTGACACGATATATTGTTAAACCCCTAGTAACTAGACATTATTTGCTATATTTGAGTTTAAGAGAATAAAATAGTGCATGAATGAACCGCATACTTTGTCTGTTCCAGGAAAACGATGAGGTTCTGGTGGCAGGATTCGGTCGTAAGGGACACGCCGTGGGTGATATCCCTGGTGTTCGTTTCAAGGTGGTGAAGGTGGCCAACGTTTCTCTTCTGGCTCTGTACAAAGGCAAGAAGGAGAGACCCAGATCATAAACTGTTCTTGGTGAAATCACAATAAAAGGAATTTTTTCTGTTCCATAAACTGTCCATTTGTGTCTTTTATAGAATTTGGCTTTGAAGTTTAGATGGTTTAGAAGTGTGTGCTGCAGTGATTAGGTTAGGTATGCTTTATTGTCACAATGGGAAATTTGTTTTGGGCTTAAAACGTCAGTGATGACCTCATGATGCCCTCAAGAAATCTCCAATGCCATTTGTCCATTGGCTTTTAGATTATTTGATGCAGAAGTTTGATTTTTACACGTTTTGTCCATTGTGATAATCAATGCAGCCCCCCTAAACTTCAGCCTAGCCCCCCTAAAAATGAGTGATTAATGTAGGCTACACAAATTCGTGTTCGCTTCAGTCTTATCAGATTCAGCGCGTTCATCTTCAATCCGCAGCGGCGCCGAGCAGACAGCACGTCAGAAACAGGACAGGGTGTGTGTGTGTGTTTGTTCATCTGAGCCTCATTGGTCTGTCACTGCTTGTCAATGTCAGAATATTTGAGATAACCAATCAAATCAAAGTGGGCGGGCTTTATGTCCACAGACGCTGCTGAGCGCGAACTTTAAACAGTGCGACTCGACGCGTACGGTCAAGTGTGCGATAAGATAGGCCTAAGTAGCTAAACTTAACATTTTAGATTTGACATTTTTTTAGGTCATAAATGTTAAACGAATGACAACAAATAATCAGGCAAACTAATATAGTTTTGTCTATTTTTGCCATTTTGAGCTGAAAATAGGCCCATGTAACGTGTAATGTAGGCTAATAATTAGTTTACTGTGAGGGGACAAGAAACATTAAAGCCGTTTTCATCATGTTAGGCACAAGATTAATAATGAATGTGTTCATATTGAGAATATAATACAAACTGTAGCCTTTAGTAAATTAAAAAAGCTCAGCTTTAGGGAGGGCAAGAGAAAGGGATGAAGAGACTGAGAATAAAAGGAGTGATGGAGATGAGGAGAGAGCAGGTATTGACAAATAATCTACTGCCCACTGACATGGTTTTAAAGCTATTTCTTATCCTTTTTTGATTTTTGGTCTTAAAAACGTCTTGAAATGCACATATCAGAGAAATAAAAAATTGAACCCCCTACCAACCTCAAATTTAGGACCTCTGATTATAAAGCGCTGTCTACAGCCCTGTATAGGCATAAGATCAATAATGAATGTGTAGCCTACATATTGTGAATGCAACCTATCAGTTGACCCTGTTTACTTTCTTCACTGACAGACAAAAATGAAAAGCCTATATCAGTCAAAGCTCAGCTTTAGGAGGGGAAGAGACGGGGCAAGATAAAAACAAAGAGAAAGAGTGTGATGCTGATGAGGAGAGACAAATAATAATAGCTGCCCACTGACATGGCTTTAAAGCTGTTATCCAATTTTTTTGGCCTTCAAAACATCTTAAAATGCACATATGTAGATCAGAGAAATTTATGTTCACTCTCTCTATCTCTCAATCTCTCTCTCCTCTCTCTCTCTTTCTCTCTCTCTCTCTCTCTGTCTCTCGCTCCCTCCTCTCTCTTTTTCTCTCTCTCTGTCTGTCTCTCGCTCCCTCCTCTCCTCTCTCTCTCTGTCTCTCTCTCTCGCTCCCTCCTCTCCTCTCTCTGTCTCTCTCTCTCGCTCCCTCCTCTCTCTCTCTGTCTCTCTCTCTCTCTCTCTCTGTCTCTCGCTCCCTCCTCTCTCTTTCTCTCTCTCTCTGTCTGTCTCTCGCTCCCTCCTCTCCTCTCTCTCTCCTCTCTCTCTCTTTCTCTCTCTCTCTGTCTCTCGCTCCCTCCTCTCTCTCTCTGTCTCTCTCTCTCTCTCTCTCTCTCTGTCTCTCGCTCCCTCCTCTCTCTTTCTCTCTCTGTCTGTCTCTCGCTCCCTCCTCTCCTCTCTCTCTCCTCTCTCTCTCTTTCTCTCTCTCTCTGTCTCTCGCTCCCTCCTCTCTCTTTCTCTCTCTCTCTGTCTCTCGCTCCCTCCTCTCTCTCTCTGTCTCTCTCTCTCGCTCCCTCCTCTCTCTCTCTTTCTCTCTCTCTCTCTGTCTGTCTCTCGCTCCCTCCTCTCCTCTCTCTCTCTTTCTCTCTGTCTCTCGCTCCCTCCTCTCTCTTTCTCTCTCTCTCTCTGTCTGTCTCTCGCTCCCTCCTCTCCTCTCTCTCTCTTTCTCTCTCTCTCTGTCTCTCGCTCCCTCCTCTCTCTTTCTCTCTCTCTGTCTGTCTCTCGCTCCCTCCTCTCCTCTCTCTCTCTCTGTCTCTCTCTCTGTCTCTCTCTCTCGCTCCCTCCTCTCTCTCTCTGTCTCTCTCTCTCCTCTCTCTCTGTCTCTCTCTCTCCTCTCTCTCTGTCTCTCTCTCTGTCTCTCTCTCTCGCTCCCTCCTCTCTCTCTCTTTCTCTCTCTCTCTCTGTCTGTCTCTCGCTCCCTCCTCTCTCTCTCTCTGTCTCTCTCTCTGTCTCTCTCTCTCGCTCCCTCCTCTCTCTCTCTGTCTCTCTCTCTCCTCTCTCTCTGTCTCTCTCTCTCCTCTCTCAATCTCTCTTTCCTCTCCTCTCTCTCTCTCTCCCTCTCAATAATGTGAAGCTGACTGACCGTGGCCGTGAACGCTGTGATTGTTCCCAGAATCCAGACGGCTCCTGTCCTCAAAATCACTTTCAGACCATCACTAGTTTCATAACAGGTAAATCATGTGGGACTTAAACACATTTGAGACTGAAAATGCTGTTTTGTCTTCTGTGAACTGAAAGTGCATCAGTTGGTGCCCAGTCTAATGTTCACTGGTTCATATAATGTGTTTGGTCAGATTTCTAAAAGGAGGCAGGTGTGGATTGGATCGTGTTTTAAAAGTTTGTGGTGAAATGATGTGGAAGAGAAAAGTGCGATATAAACACTAGATCTGGAAAAAAAGAATAACTTGTTAACTAGTTGTTAGTGAAATTAATTTGTTGCCAGTCCGTGATCTTCTTGCATTGCTGAGAGATCTGTCTGGTGTTGAGGAGACATTAAGGTCTGGTTTTACAGTATTCCACCGTTTAAGCTCTATGATTTCCGTGGCAGCTGTTCTCGTTTCTGGAGCATCGCCCATCGAGTGCACAAGGGTGTAAAACTGCTCATCTGCACTACACCAATAACATTGATTTTCTGACTGACTGCATATGCAGCCCAACTGTGTTTCAGAGCAGATTTGATTTCAAGATAAAAAGAGATTTATATTCTGATCTCTACATACAGGTGAAACGCGAAAATATTTATTTTAGTGTATTTTTTCGTTTTGTTTAGTTTAGCTGTCTCTATAGCTGTTTTATTGCGAACTATTTAATCTTTCTTATTTTATCAAAACTTTTTTTAATATAAAATTGGATTAAAAATGCTAAATAGACCTATTTACTTCTGAGATAACTCACTGAACATGCAACGTAAAGAGATTAGCGAAATCAGTGAAAGGAAAAGACTCCAACATTTTATTTTATATTTGTTTAATCTGTCTTTAATATATACAGTTTACAGCTGCTTTATAAATTTTTTTTAACTGTTTAGTCTCTTATTTTATTTTATCAAAACATTTTTACATAAAATTGCATTAAAAATATGATTTTTTTTTTAGATTATATCTCGCTAAATTAAACATGCAATGTAAAGTGATAAGCAAACTTTGTAAATCAATCAAAGGAAAAGACAAAAATACTATTATTACTGTTATTTATTTAGTCTTTAGATTAGTTTTCCTAATTTCCTAATCTTATATATAATTTTGTAATATAATTCTACATAAAATTGGATTAAAATGCTAAATTATTTCATGTAATTAGGCCAAATGTGCATAAAAAGAAGGGACCGGGCTCATTCCCTAATGAACGAGGCCAGGGTTATCGATCTCTGAGTGGCTGCTTTAAATACAGTCTGTGATTCACAACAATCCATTTCTTCCATTAAAGTCCTCTGAACATTCACACGTTTTTACACAGATAAATCGGGCGAGATGCACTAATGGAGGTGCTTTCGAAACATTATATGCATGTTATTAGCAAATGCATTCTTAACAACAACAAAAAAGGCTTAAAATATATTGCTTTTTGTTCTTTGCAGACATGATACAAGATCCAGCCTAGACATTTTCAAAGGCGATTATAGGCCGAGACAAGCCACCTTCCAAAAAGACGAATGAAATAGTGCAATATAAGAGAGTTCTGGGCAGATTATGTCAGGAACACGTAAGGTGAGATATGAAGTGATGAAATATGTTTTGTCAGATTGGTGTCAAGCCTGTCCTGGCCTAGAATCAACCGTGAACATTATTGCATCAGCTGCACTGAATCTGATTCTTCTCGACCCATGTGCTATGTGTGTCAAAGCAGCATGTGTGTGTGTTTTATGTCTGGCACATGCAAGCATCAGTGTTTTGCTGTTCTCAAACTAAATTACCCTGCGAGAGATTTTATATAATCGATGATTATTTTATGACAACTGAAATGAATTTCCACGTTTGTTAGCGTTGTTGGTTTGCTGATGCAGCTCTTCTGAAAAAGTAATTTTTTGTTTAGTCTCTCTTTCCTCAACAGCTGCTTTTATTATTTTTTACCAATTTAATCTTTCTTATTTTATTTGATTGGGCTTTCAAAAGTTGTTCTATAATAATGCATATTGAGTGTTGCATAAATATTGAAAAAAAATGGTACGCAACATAAAATGTATGCTAATATATCCATTGAATACTTGGAATTGGCTTACCACAATATTATTCCTACTGTTTCTGCGTTTAATAATATCTAAACTGACTGTATTCAGATTTTCTGTATGGGAAACTGTACGCCTCACTGCAATGCAACCAGACACAATATAGCTAAACTATTTTTAAATCTCTAACATGAGTCAACTTGTTTGATTGGGGAGTCAAAAATAAAAATATGACACAAATTTAGATTCAAAGCATGTAATTTAGCACTATAATTTAAATGATCTTTAGTCACTGATTTAATTAATGTGATAAGTGTGAAATTTTGGATGTCGCATATACTAATTTTTAAAAATATGTTAGGCAATTTTCTTAGTTCTATTCTGCACAGATGGAATCTGAATCTGTGAAAAAATATGAAACGTTGCCATCTAGTGTTCAGACGCATGATGCAATTATTATTCCCTCACAATAGGCATAAAGCAGCAAAAATGATGCCATGTGAAAAAACAACGGTACATTTTATATTGCAGAATGACCGGCTGAAAGTGTGTGCTGTGCGTGTGCGGACCTCCACCAAAGCAGGGGTTTCCAAACTGGATTATCAAAATAATTATTGATTATTAAAAATAAATAAAAACATGATTAAAATAACTAACTGAATAAAATAATAAAAATAAATGTGATTTAAATTAAAACATTTTATTCAAAAAAATTAATAAAAAATAAATAACTACATAAATAAAAATGTAAAAATAAATAAAATAAGATTAAACTAACTAAATAATTTAGATTAAAATATATTTTTAAATTAAAATAAAATGTATTTACATTTGAATAAAATTAAACATGTAAAAAATATTAAAGATTTTTCTTTTAAATAAAATACAATTTTATTTAAATAAATAAAATAAATTTGATAAAACTGAATAAATATGTAAAACTTGATTTAAATAAGCAGTGTAAAAATGAAATTAAAAAATAAAATTAAGATTAACCTATAGTAAATAAATTGATTAAATAAAAAAAATGATTAATTAAAATAAATGAAATATGATTTAAATAAATAATCTATTAATACATTTGATTCAAATAATTTGTTTTAAAAAGTACATACAGTACAGTACTACAGTGAGTAGAAAAATGCAATGATGTAAAATAATTGAAATAAATAAATATTTTACATTTTAATAATATTCATTTTTCACAGTATTAATTGGGTCTTTATACATGACAACATATATCCGCCTTTTAAATTTTAGGATTGTGATCCCTCGCATTAAGGATGATCATATTTGGGGGATTGAAAGAGTGAAAAGCCCTGCACTAAAGTGTCCTGTGTCGCACGATCATGTATTTATAGAAGAACTCTGACCTATATAACCTAGTATGCAGTCAATGCGACCCCAAACCCACAGAGGACCAAACAACAACACTTGCTGTCAGAAAAAGGTAACGTGAAAATGACATTTGAAGCCGTCTGAATGCGTTTACTTTTGAAGCTACACACACTGCTAATGATGATTGTGCTAGGCCTGTAGGTTATGTCATGATATTGACAGACTTTAACATGCCTTAAAGCATTTAAAGGGGTGGTTGATTATGATTTCACATTTCTACCTTTAGTTAGTGTGTAGGCTAATGTTGCTGTTTGAGCATAAACAACATCTGCAAAGTTATACGCTCAAAGTTCAAAGCAAAGGGAGATATTTTCTTTTAAAGAAATTGTTTTTTAAGGACTACAACAAACGCTGGTAGGAACTACACTAGCTTCCTCCCGGGTTAGTGACATCACCAACTCTAAAATGTACATAAGCCCCGCCCAATCAATGACTAGAAGATAACTATATATAAGCTGCATAAATTCATCAACTAATACAGAAATGTCCTGTTGCTTCTACATGTTGCCTCTTCTTCTTGAGTCTCTCCATCATTGTCTGAATCCGGTTTTAACATAAAAAGGCTAAAAGTTTTTGAAATGTTCAGTGCATGTGTGTGTGACGTAAAAGGACACGAGCTGTTGAAGCTCCGCCCCCTGTGCCGAGCAGCAGCTCATTTGCATTTAAAGGGACACATAAAGACGGTGCGATTTTGCTCACCCTCAAAAAGTGAGAATTTTAACATGCTATATACAAATATATGTGGGGTATTTTGAGTTAAAACTTCACATACACACTCTGGGGACATCAAAGACTTATTTTACATCTTGTGAAAAGGGCATTATACCACCCCTTTTAAACATCACATTGATTTGCTCACGTTCAGTTTTAGACTTGCACGTGGTGTTATTTACAGGTTTCAGTGTGTGTGTTGCAGATCATTTACAGGTTTCAGTGTGTGTGTTGCAGATCGCAGGTATTTTCTGTTCCCGTTCCTCATCAACATCCACAAACACAGTGTCATGGATTCGGACACATCCGGAGAGATTTCTGACGATGATTCTGCGACTCAACACGTG
>CM060626.1:2438353-2503353 GCA_030578275.1 Meda fulgida
AGAAGGAAATTAATTTATCATAAATTAATTAAATTAATCTTCTTACATCCGATAACAAAACACCTTAAATGCTTAGAAGACATACTTACTTCTGCTCGTCGAAACAATGTTGGGCTGTACAGCTCACTCGCTGAAACTGCAGTGTCAATCAACAGTTGTGGGCGGGGCTTGTGCAAAACTACGTCACACTGCCCCTAATTTTGTTTTACTAGAAACGGCTTGTTCTGAGACAGTGCTTATGATTTATGGGGATTTTTTTTTTTAAAAGGTGGATTTTTATCATTATAGGATGGTTGTGTACACACACTGCTGACACAATAGGTGCCCTTTAAAAAGCCTGATTTCATGATTTAAGTTTAGTTATGGTCAGTTTTTAAAGGTTGTTTTATTCCCACAGCTATAAGAAATAACCACTACGACATGACGAAGCTTCTGCTCAACTTCAGCGTGAGAGTTGACCAGGAGGGGGCGCACCGCAGGACTGCCCTGCACGAAGCTGCTCGACTGGGCCTGGACGAGTTCGTGGATCTGCTGCTGGAGAACGGAGCGCATCCGGACCCCAGAAGCTCCTACGGCCTGACGCCGTTAGCATTAGCTGCGCAGGCGGGACACCTGGACATCACTCGAACACTTCTCCGGAGAGGTCAGGGGTTATTACAGTCCAGAGGTCAGGGGTTATTACAGTCCAGAGGTCAGGGGTTATTACAGTTCAGAGATCAGGGGATATTACAGTTCAGAGGTCAGGGGATATTACAGTCCAGAGGTCAGGGGTTATTACAGTTCAGAGGTCAGGGGGTTATTGCAGTTCAGAGGTCAGGGGTTATTACAGTTCAGAGGTCAGGGGGTTATTGCAGTCCAGAGGTCAGGGGATATTACAGTCCAAAGGTGAAGGGATATTACAGTTCAGAGGTCAGGGGTTATTACAGTCCAGAGGTTAGGGGGTTATTGCAGTCCAGAGGTCAGAGGATATTACAGTCCAGAGGTCAGGGGATATTACAGTCCAGAGGTCAGGGGTTATTACAGTTCAGAGGTCAGGGGTTATTACAGTTCAGAGGTTAGGGGGTTATTGCAGTCCAGAGGTCAGGGGATATTACAGTCCAGAGGTCAGGGGTTATTACAGTTCAGAGGTCAGGGGGTTATTGCAGTCCAGAGGTCAGGGGATATTACAGTCCAGAGGTCAGGGGTTATTACAGTTCAGAGGTCAGGGGGTTATTGCAGTTCAGAGGTCAGGGGTTATTACAGTTCAGAGGTCAGGGAGTTATTGCAGTCCAGAGGTCAGGGGATATTACAGTCCAAAGGTGAAGGGATATTACAGTTCAGAGGTCAGGGGTTATTACAGTCCAGAGGTTAGGGGGTTATTACAGTCCAGAGGTCAGGGGGTTATTGCAGTCCAGAGGTCAGGGGATATTACAGTCCAGAGGTCAGGGGTTATTACAGTTCAGAGGTCAGGGGGTTATTGCAGTCCAGAGGTCAGGGGATATTACAGTCCAGAGGTCAGGGGTTATTACAGTTCAGAGGTCAGGGGGTTATTGCAGTTCAGAGGTCAGGGGTTATTACAGTTCAGAGGTCAGGGGGTTATTGCAGTCCAGAGGTCAGGGGATATTACAGTCCAAAGGTGAAGGGATATTACAGTTCAGAGGTCAGGGGTTATTACAGTTCAGAGGTCAGAGGATATTACGGTTCAGAGGTCAGAGGATATTACAGTTCAGAGGTCAGAGGATATTACAGTCCAGAGGTCAGGGGTTATTACAGTTCAGAGGTCAGGGGTTATTACAGTTCAGAGGTCAGGGGTTATTACAGTTCAGAGGTCAGAGGATATTACAGTTCAGAGGTCAGAGGATATTACAGTTCAGAGGTCAGAGGATATTACAGTCCAGAGGTCAGGGGTTATTACAGTTCAGAGGTCAGGGGTTATTACAGTTCAGAGGTCAGGGGTTATTGCAGTTCAGAGGTCAGGGGATATTACAGTCCAGAGGTCAGGGGTTATTACAGTTCAGAGGTCAGGGGATATTACAGTTCAGAGGTCAGGGGATATTACAGTCCAGAGGTCAGGGGTTATTACAGTTCAGAGGTCAGGGGTTATTACAGTTCAGAGGTCAGGGGTTATTACAGTTCAGAGGTCAGGGGTTATTGCAGTTCAGAGGTCAGGGGATATTACAGTCCAGAGGTCAGGGGTTATTACAGTTCAGAGGTCAGGGGATATTACAGTTCAGAGGTCAGAGGATATTACAGTTCAGAGGTCAGAGGATATTACAGTCCAGAGGTCAGGGGTTATTACAGTTCAGAGGTCAGAGGATATTACAGTCCAGAGGTCAGGGGTTATTACAGTTCAGAGGTCAGAGGATATTACAGTCCAGAGGTCAGGGGTTATTACAGTTCAGAGGTCAGGGGATATTACAGTCCAGAGGTCAGGGGTTATTACAGTTCAGAGGTCAGGGGATATTACAGTTCAGAGGTCAGAGGATATTACAGTTCAGAGGTCAGAGGATATTACAGTCCAGAGGTCAGGGGTTATTACAGTTCAGAGGTCAGAGGATATTACAGTCCAGAGGTCAGGGGTTATTACAGTTCAGAGGTCAGAGGATATTACAGTCCAGAGGTCAGGGGTTATTACAGTTCAGAGGTCAGGGGTTATTGCAGTTCAGAGGTCAGGGGATATTACAGTCCAGAGGTCAGGGGTTATTACAGTTCAGAGGTCAGAGGATATTACAGTTCAGAGGTCAGAGGATATTACAGTCCAGAGGTCAGGGGTTATTACAGTTCAGAGGTCAGGGGTTATTACAGTTCAGAGGTCAGGGGTTATTGCAGTTCAGAGGTCAGGGGATATTACAGTACAGAGGTCAGGGGTTATTACAGTTCAGAGGTCAGGGGATATTACAGTTCAGAGGTCAGGGGATATTACAGTCCAGAGGTCAGGGGTTATTACAGTTCAGAGGTCAGAGGTCAGGGGTTATTACAGTTCAGAGGTCAGGGGTTATTGCAGTTCAGAGGTCAGGGGTTATTACAGTCCAGATGTCAGGGGTTATTACAGTTCAGAGGTCAGGGGATATTACAGTTCAGAGGTCAGGGGATATTACAGTTCAGAGGTCAGGGGATATTACAGTTCAGAGGTCAGGGGATATTACAGTCCAGAGGTCAGGGGTTATTACAGTTCAGAGGTCCGGGGGTATTTTAGTTCAGAGGTCAGGGGTTATTGCAGTTCAGAGGTCAGGGGATATTACAGTTCAGAGGTCAGAGGATATTACAGTTCAGAGGTCAGAGGATATTACAGTCCAGAGGTCAGGGGTTATTACAGTTCAGAGGTCAGGGGTTATTACAGTTCAGAGGTCAGGGGTTATTGCAGTTCAGAGGTCAGGGGATATTACAGTCCAGAGGTCAGGGGTTATTACAGTTCAGAGGTCAGGGGATATTACAGTTCAGAGGTCAGGGGATATTACAGTCCAGAGGTCAGGGGTTATTACAGTTCAGAGGTCAGAGGTCAGGGGTTATTACAGTTCAGAGGTCAGGGGTTATTACAGTTCAGAGGTCAGGGGTTATTGCAGTTCAGAGGTCAGGGGATATTACAGTCCAGATGTCAGGGGTTATTACAGTTCAGAGGTCAGGGGATATTACAGTTCAGAGGTCAGGGGATATTACAGTTCAGAGGTCAGGGGATATTACAGTTCAGAGGTCAGGGGATATTACAGTCCAGAGGTCAGGGGTTATTACAGTTCAGAGGTCAGGGGGTATTACAGTTCAGAGGTCAGGGGTTATTGCAGTTCAGAGGTCAGGGGATATTACAGTCCAGAGGTCAGGGGTTATTACAGTTCAGAGGTCAGGGGATATTACAGTTCAGAGGTCAGGGGTTATTACAGTTCAGAGGTCAGGGGATATTACAGTTCAGAGGTCAGGGGATATTACAGTTCAGAGGTCAGGGGTTATTACAGTTCAGAGGTCAGGGGTTATTACAGTTCAGAGGTCAGGGGGGAACTGGGATGCAGCCCAGAGTTATTAGAGTTCACTAAAATAAAAGTTAACTAAAATAACTAAAACTGAAAATAATGAAAACTCTATAGACATAAAAAAAATATAAAATTGACAAAAACACGACAACATTACTTAAACTTTAACTAAAATTAAAATGAAGACATTTATTATTTTATTTCACACATGATGCGAATGTATATAATAATAAATATACTTAAATGTGTATTTTGGAGTTGTAGTGTCTTTCCTTAAAATATATTAAAATGTGTTTGAATTATTTCCATAATATTCTAAATAAAATTAAATATATATATATTTGTGTTAAAATGTTGCACTTTCAAACTCAATGAAATCTGTATTTTAAAGCAAAAGTGTAACTTTTAACATTGCACAATTTCTTTTCACCCTACAGAATCCAAACATGTGAATAATAAAAGCTTCTGTTGGTGTCCAGGTGCCGATGCCGAGTCTCAGGCTCAGGATGGCGCAACGATCCTGTTTGAGGCGTCTGCGTCTGGAAACCCTGATGTCGTATCATTACTGCTGGAGCACGGGGCTGATGCAAACATCCCCAAACATACGGGACACCTTCCCATCCACAGAGTGGCCCACCGTGGACATGTGAAGTTAGTGTCAATCAAATGACACAGATGGTTTCTTCCAGGGTTCTCAAGTTTTATCAAAAGCTTGGCTTGTGATCACATGCGGTTAGGGGAGGAGCCCTAATTTTACCCATTGTTCATAATTAACCAGCACAAATTGAAATTATAACAATTGGTAAATCTGATAAATGACAGAGCAATTCATCACATCAAATATACTCTTTAATGTTATATTTCAAAATTACAAATATACAAAAATTACAAAAATATAACAAATTGCACCAAACAGTTTGGAAAAACAAATCTTTTTGCATTTTGAATGTGTCTAGTCGAAATGGTTTAATTGTTTATTGTGTGGTGGGACATTGTGAACAAATGGACATATTAGTATATAATTTAAAATAAAATGAAAAAAAAAATACATCTTCATTCCTTCCCATACCCACTAAAATTTCCCTTAGTTTCAGATAACGTCAGCTAGCCAAACTGAGCCAAAGCTTCTGGCCTGGTTGCAAAGAAGTTGTAGAGTTTTTGACTGCATCAATAATAATGTATACGATGGGCTGTATATTAAATGTTCTAGCCTAAAAATGTTAGATGAGCTTTCTTCCAACTTACCTTCTCAATCACGACGTGTGTTCGCGCAATGTTGTTGGTTGCCTAGTAACGAACGGGCCGTGGCCGAGAATGTTCCGTAAACTTCCGTGTGTTCGCGCATCTGTTGCCTAGTAACGAACGGACGGTGGCCGAGAATGTTCCGCAAACTTCTGTTTGTTAGCGCATCTGTTGCCTAGTAACGAACGGACGGTGGCCGAGAATGTTCCGCAAACTTCCGTGTGTTCACGCATCTGTTGCCTAGTAACGAACGGACGGTGGCCGAGAATGTTCCGTAAACTTCCGTGTGTTCGCGCATCTATGTTGCCTAGTAACGAACGGACGGTGGCCGAGAATGTTCCGCAAACTTCTGTTTGTTCGCGCATCTGTTGCCTAGTAACGAACGGACGGTGGCCGAGAATGTTCCGCAAACTTCCGTGTGTTCGCGCATCTGTGTTGCCTAGTAACGAACGTACGGTGGCCGAGAATGTTCCGTAAACTTCCGTGTGTTCGCGCATCTGTTGCCTAGTAACGAACGGACGGTGGCCGAGAATGTTCCGCAATCTTCCGTGTGTTCGCGCATCTATGTTGCCTAGTAACGAACGGACGGTGGCCGAGAATGTTCCGCAAACTTTCGAGTGTTCGCGTATCTATGTTTCCTAGTAACGAACGTACGGTGGCCGAGAATGTTCCGTAAACTTCCGTGTGTTCGCGCATCTGTTGCCTAGTAACGAACGGACGGTGGCCGAGAATGTTCCGCAAACTTCCGTGTGTTCGCGCATCTATGTTGCCTAGTAACGCATGGACGGTGGCCGAGAATGTTCCGCAAACTTCTGTTTGTTCGCGCATCTGTTGCCTAGTAACGAACGGACGGTGACCGAGAATGTTCCGCAAACTTCTGTTTGTTCGCGCATCTGTTGCCTAGTAACGAACGGACGGTGGCCGAGAATGTTCCGCAAACTTCCGTGTGTTCGCGCATCTGTGGTGCCTAGTAACGAACGTACGGTGGCCGAGAATGTTCCGTAAACTTCCGTGTGTTCGCGCATCTGTTGCCTAGTAACGAACGGACGGTGGCCGAGAATGTTCCGCAATCTTCCGTGTGTTCGCGCATCTATGTTGCCTAGTAACGAACGGACGGTGGCCGAGAATGTTCCGCAAACTTTCGTGTGTTCGCGTATCTATGTTGCCTAGTAACGAACGTACGGTGGCCGAGAATGTTCCGTAAACTTCCGTGTGTTCGCGCATCTGTTGCCTAGTAACGAACGGACGGTGGCCGAGAATGTTCCGCAAACTTCCGTGTGTTCGCGCATCTATGTTGCCTAGTAACGAACGGACGGTGGCCGAGAATGTTCCGCAAACTTCTGTTTGTTCGCGCATCTGTTGCCTAGTAACGAACGGACGGTGGCCGAGAATGTTCCGCAAACTTCCGTGTGTTCGCGCATCTGTGTTGCATAGTAACGAACGTACGGTGGCCGAGAATGTTCCGTAAACTTCCGTGTGTTCGCGCATCTGTTGCCTAGTAACGAACGGACGGTGGCCGAGAATGTTCCGCAATCTTCCGTGTGTTCGCGCATCTATGTTGCCTAGTAACGAACGGACGGTGGCCGAGAATGTTCCGCAAACTTTCGTGTGTTCGCGTATCTATGTTGCATAGTAACGAACGTACGGTGGCCGAGAATGTTCCGTAAACTTCCGTGTGTTCGCGCATCTGTTGCCTAGTAACGAACGGACGGTGGCCGAGAATGTTCCGCAAACTTCCGTGTGTTCGCGCATCTATGTTGCCTAGTAACGAACGGACGGTGGCCGAGAATGTTCCGTAAACTTCCGTGTGTTCGCGCATCTATGTTGCCTAGTAACGAACGGACGGTGGTCGAGAATGTTCCGCAAACTTCCGTGTGTTCGCGCATCTTTGTTGCCTAGTAACGAATGGACGGTGGCCGAGAATGTTCCGCAAACTTCCGTGTGTTCGCGCATCTATGTTGCCTAGTAACGAACGGACGGTGGCCGAGAATGTTCCGCAAACTTCCGTGTGTTCGCGCATCTATGTTGCCTAGTAACGAACGTACGGTGGCCGAGAATGTTCCGCAAACTTCCGTGTGTTCGCGCACCTATGTTGCCTAGTAACGAACGGACGGTGGCCGAGAATGTTCCTTAAACTTCCGTGTGTTCGCGCATCTATGTTGCCTAGTAACGAACGGACGGTGGCCGAGAATGTTCCGCAAACTTCCGTGTGTTCGCGCATCTATGTTGCCTAGTAACGAACGTACGGTGGCCGAGAATGTTCCGCAAACTTCTGTGTGTTCGCGCATCTATGTTGCCTAGTAACGAACGGACGGTGGCCGAGAATGTTCCGTAAACTTCCGTGTGTTCGCGCCTCTATGTTGCCTAGTAACGAACGGACGGTGGCCGAGAATGTTCCGCAAACTTCCGTGTGTTCGCGCATCCATGTTGCCTACTAACGAATGGACGGTGGCTGAGAATGTTCCGTAAACTTCCGTGTGTTCGCGCATCTATGTTGCCTAGTAACGAACGGACGGTGACCGAGAATATTCCGCAAACTTCAGTGTGTTCGCGCATCTATGTTGCCTAGTAACGAACGGACGGTGGCCGAGAATGTTCCGCAAACTTCCGTGTGTTCGCGCATCTATGTTGCCTAGTAACGAACGGACGGTGGCCGAGAATGTTCCGCAAACTTCCGTGTGTTCGCGCATCTATGTTGCCTAGTAACGAACGGACGGTGGCCGAGAATGTTCCGCAAACTTCCGTGTGTTCGCGCATCTATGTTGCCTAGTAACGAACGTACGGTGGCCGAGAATGTTGCGCAAACTTCCGTGTGTTCGCGCATCTATGTTGCCTAGTAACGAACGGACGGTGGCCGAGAATGTTCCGCAAACTTCCGTGTGTTCGCGCATCTATGTTGCCTAGTAACGAACGTACGGTGGCCGAGAATGTTCCGTAAACTTCCGTGTGTTCGCGCATCTGTTGCCTAGTAACGAACGGACGGTGGCCGAGAATGTTCCGCAAACTTCCGTGTGTTCGCGCATCTATGTTGCCTAGTAACGAACGGACGGTGGCCGAGAATGTTCCGCAAACTTCTGTTTGTTCGCGCATCTGTTGCCTAGTAACGAACGGACGGTGGCCGAGAATGTTCCGCAAACTTCCGTGTGTTCGCGCATCTGTGTTGCCTAGTAACGAACGTACGGTGGCCGAGAATGTTCCGTAAACTTCCGTGTGTTCGCGCATCTATGTTGCCTAGTAACGAACGTACGGTGGCCGAGAATGTTGCGCAAACTTCCGTGTGTTCGCGCATCTATGTTGCCTAGTAACGAACGGACGGTGGCCGAGAATGTTCCGCAAACTTTCGTGTGTTCGCGTATCTATGTTGCCTAGTAACGAACGTACGGTGGCCGAGAATGTTCCGTAAACTTCCGTGTGTTCGCGCATCTGTTGCCTAGTAACGAACGGACGGTGGCCGAGAATGTTCCGCAAACTTCCGTGTGTTCGCGCATCTATGTTGCCTAGTAACGAACGGACGGTGGCCGAGAATGTTCCGCAAACTTCTGTTTGTTCGCGCATCTGTTGCCTAGTAACGAACGGACGGTGGCCGAGAATGTTCCGCAAACTTCCGTGTGTTCGCGCATCTGTGTTGCCTAGTAACGAACGTACGGTGGCCGAGAATGTTCCGTAAACTTCCGTGTGTTCGCGCATCTATGTTGCCTAGTAACGAACGTACGGTGGCCGAGAATGTTGCGCAAACTTCCGTGTGTTCGCGCATCTATGTTGCCTAGTAACGAACGGACGGTGGCCGAGAATGTTCCGCAAACTTTCGTGTGTTCGCGTATCTATGTTGCCTAGTAACGAACGTACGGTGGCCGAGAATGTTCCGTAAACTTCCGTGTGTTCGCGCATCTGTTGCCTAGTAACGAACGGACGGTGGCCGAGAATGTTCCGCAAACTTCCGTGTGTTCGCGCATCTATGTTGCCTAGTAACGAACGGACGGTGGCCGAGAATGTTCCGTAAACTTCCGTGTGTTCGCGCATCTATGTTGCCTAGTAACGAACGGACGGTGGTCGAGAATGTTCCGCAAACTTCCGTGTGTTCGCGCATCTTTGTTGCCTAGTAACGAATGGACGGTGGCCGAGAATGTTCCGCAAACTTCCGTGTGTTCGCGCATCTATGTTGCCTAGTAACGAACGGACGGTGGCCGAGAATGTTCCGCAAACTTCCGTGTGTTCGCGCATCTATGTTGCCTAGTAACGAACGTACGGTGGCCGAGAATGTTCCGCAAACTTCCGTGTGTTCGCGCACCTATGTTGCCTAGTAACGAACGGACGGTGGCCGAGAATGTTCCTTAAACTTCCGTGTGTTCGCGCATCTATGTTGCCTAGTAACGAACGGACGGTGGCCGAGAATGTTCCGCAAACTTCCGTGTGTTCGCGCATCTATGTTGCCTAGTAACGAACGTACGGTGGCCGAGAATGTTCCGCGAACTTCTGTGTGTTCGCGCATCTATGTTGCCTAGTAACGAACGGACGGTGGCCGAGAATGTTCCGTAAACTTCCGTGTGTTCGCGCCTCTATGTTGCCTAGTAACGAACGGACGGTGGCCGAGAATGTTCCGCAAACTTCCGTGTGTTCGCGCATCCATGTTGCCTACTAACGAATGGCCGGTGGCTGAGAATGTTCCGTAAACTTCCGTGTGTTCGCGCATCTATGTTGCCTAGTAACGAACGGACGGTGACCGAGAATATTCCGCAAACTTCAGTGTGTTCGCGCATCTATGTTGCCTAGTAACGAACGGACGGTGGCCGAGAATGTTCCGCAAACTTCCGTGTGTTCGCGCATCTATGTTGCCTAGTAACGAACGGACGGTGGCCGAGAATGTTCCGCAAACTTCCGTGTGTTCGCGCATCTATGTTGCCTAGTAACGAACGGACGGTGGCCGAGAATGTTCCGCAAACTTCCGTGTGTTCGCGCATCTATGTTGCCTAGTAACGAACGTACGGTGGCCGAGAATGTTGCGCAAACTTCCGTGTGTTCGCGCATCTATGTTGCCTAGTAACGAACGGACGGTGGCCGAGAATGTTCCGCAAACTTCCGTGTGTTCGCGCATCTATGTTGCCTAGTAACGAACGCAATCTGGCCGAGATACGCGCTGGCGGCAGGAAACTTCATTGTGTGCCTCTGCCTCTTATACAACGTTATATATAAAGCTTGCAGGACAACTTGGTTGGCATTGCCTTTTCAGCGTGAGAAGTACACGGTGTGGCGTGTGAGCGTGTGAACTGGTTGAATTGCGTGTGTCTCACGGCTAATGCGCGAGACTTGAGAACCCTACGACAGGGAATGTAGCGAAGCCTCCGTATTGATTTCTTTGGTAAACTAAACCCTAGACTTTTGCATGGTGGAGTACAGTTTGCCCTGATAATACTTGATCCTTCAGAAATTATACTATTTCTGATTATTATCAATGCTTAAACAGTTTTCGCTGCTTAATATTTTTTTTGTGGAGGCCGTGATACATTTTATTTTTCAGGATTCTTTGATTAATAGAAAGTTTAGAAGAACAGCATTTATTTGAAATTGAAATCTTTTGTAACACTATAAATGTCTTTACTGTCACTTTTGATCAATTTAATGCATCCTTTCTGAATAAAACTGTTACTTACTTTAAAAATATATATATTACTGACCTCAAACTTTTGAATGTATATATTATCCCAGAAACGCTACACTCTAAGAAATTGTGGGTCAAATATGGAAAAACCCAAATGTTGGGTTAAAAATGTAATGTAAAAAATGTAACCCAATGGCTGGTTTTGTCCATAACTGACCCACAGTTCGGTTAAAACAACCCAGCATTTTTTTAGTGTAGTAAGTGTATTTTATTTTTTTGACTGAGAGCTCAATGCGCTGCAACTGAAGAAAACACATGCAAATATACACACCAGCAAATTAAGGAAACATCCGTTTGACAACACATGTGCTGCAAATACTCACAACCAAATACATGTTGTCAAACTGATGATGTTTTTTTAATTCCTCTTCTATTTGCACGTGTTCCTCAGTGTCAGCGTGTTGAGCTGTCTCGGCCACTGATACTGACACTATTGGATGAGAACTGAACTGGGCGATGACATCACTGGTTTCTCCAGAGCCGCTTTATAGCTGAATTGAGTTCATTACATAAGTGATGTAAAGTTATTGAACCAAACTGAACTGATTCCAACAGAATAATGAGTGTTTACTATCGTCTTTCTAGAGCTGCTTTTCACCAGGATGGAATTCTGTTTGCATCATTGATTATTTTCTTGTTTATCAACTTTAACTTTTATTTATTTATATTGGACATTTAATAGCAACGTTTTTGCCCAAAGTGCTTCACAGTTATAACTAAAAACAATAAAACATACATATATAAAAACATTTACAGAGCCTAGCAAATGAAGGCATACACTCTTAGACACGCCTCTCACACAACTGTATAGTGAGATCAGTGTAGACAGAAAGAAAACTAATTATAAAAATAAGTTATCACTACAATGTACAGAATACCCTCAACTAAAAGCTATGTTAAAAAGATAAGAGATTTAAAGTATTAGTTCATTTTAAAAAAAAACTTTTGCTGATAATTTACTCACCCCCATGTCATCCAAGATGTCCATGTCTTTCTTTCTTCAGTCGAAAAGAATTGAAGGTTTTTGATAAAAACATTCCAGGATTTTTCTCCATATAATGGACTTCAATGGGACCCAAACGGTTCAAGGTCCAAATGAGCGTTTCAGTGCAGCTTCAAAGGGCTTTAAACGACACCAGACGATGAATAAGGGTCTTATCCAGCGAAACGATCCGTCATTTCAAAAATAAATAAAAAACTTTAAGTTTTATAAGCACAAACGCTCGCCTTGCTCTGTTCTGTGATGCGCTTTCGTGACGTCACGTAATACGCAATTACGTTGAAAATGTCACGCTTGACGTATGTGCGAGTCAGTGTTTACAAGTTGAACGTGCAAACAAAGTCAAACGCCGTTTACAAAAAAGGAAGTTAAAAGGTAAAACAACGATGTCGGACAATTTTGAACTTAGAGGAGAAGATGAGATGGAGTTTTTCGCCTTTCTGAACCGGAATACACAGAGGAAAAGCGTGACCTTTTCAACGTAATTGCGTATTACGTGACGTCACGAACGCGCATCACAGAACAGAGCAAGGCAAGCATTTGTGCTTATAAAACTTAAACTTTTTTATTTATTTTTGAAATGACGGATCGTTTCGCTGGATAAGACCCTTATTCATCGTCTGGTGTCGTTTAAAGCCCTCTGAAGCTGCACTGAAACGCTCATTTGGACCTTGAACCGTTTGGGTCCCATTGAAGTCCATTATATGGAGAAAAATCCTGGAATGTTTTCATCAAAAACCTTCATTTATTTTCGACTGAAGAAAGAAACACATGGACATCTTGGATGACATGGGGGTGAGTAAATTATCAGCAAAAGTTTTTTTAAAAGTGAACTAATCCTTTAAATTTCTATTTTTAAGTAATTAGACTCATACACAACTTCCACAACTTCTTGTATAAAGCGCTATATAAATGAATGAGACTTGACTTGTGCGCAGGGCTCTGGCTCTCCTGATTCCCATCACGACGCTGGATGCAGTGTACGACAGTGGGATCAGTCCCCTTCATTCAGCAGCGTCTGGTGGACACACACACTGTCTGGAGATGCTGCTCAGCGCTGGTTACGACCCCAACTTCATGCTCCATCCATGGGTCCGGCGTAACTATGATGATAAACGCCAGTCTGCGCTTTACTTCGCCGTATCCAATGACGACGTCGCATCCGCCAGAGTTTTACTGGAGGCCGGAGCGATGCCCAACCAGGACCCCGTCAAATGCCTCCAGGTGGCGCTGCGTCTGGCAAACCATGAGCTTATCAGCACTTTACTTCGATATGGAGCCAATGTGAATTACTTCTGCATGGTGAACACCATGCACTTTCCCTCGGCCTTACAATACGCTCTAAAGGACGAGGTGGTGCTGCGGATGCTGTGTAACTATGGTTACGATGTGGAGAGATGCTTTGACTGTTCGTATGGGGAGGGATCTCATGTGGCCAAGGGTTATGAGGGCTGGAGTGATTCTGTCATTAAAGACACTCTGGTGATTGATTTCATAGAGTTTGCTGTTTGATTAAATGTTTTGTATGTGTTTTGAATCCTCTTTTCCTCTCCCTGCAGTTCTGTGAGTTCATGTCTGTGGAATGGCTGAAGGACCTGTCAGGAAACGTGGTCCGCATCATGCTGGATTACGTAGATCACGTGACCGTTTGCTCCAAACTGAAGGCTTTGCTCATGGAGCAAAAACAGTGGGCTGAAATATGCAAAATTCAAGGTTTGTACATAATATTCATAATGATGATGAATAATTATAATATATTCTCTCTCTATATTTATCTATCTATCTATCTATCTATCTATCTATCTATCTATCTATATATATATATACACATACACACATTGTTTTATGTAAGTCAGTAGTAAAACATACAATACAAATTTTCTAATTATATCACAAAGATATATATTTACCTAAATAAAAAAAAAATTATTGTATGATTTTAACTGCTGATTTTTTAAAAAAAGAATGGGTTTTAAAATAAGCTTCATTTTCCAAATACAAAATATATGAACCCTTTACTTGTGACGTGCATGAAACTGATTTTTCTCTGCTCATGTCATGTTTTGATATTTGCCGAGAGATTCTGAGCGTATGTTTGTGTCGACAGAGAACGTGCGCAGTCTGCAGCATCTCTCTCGGCTGAAGATCAGAGCTTGTTTGGGTCGACTGCGCTTGAGAGCTCCAGTTTTCATGAGTTTCCTTCCATTGCCAGACCGACTGAAGCAATACATCCTATACAGAGAATATGATCTCTACAGTCAGAAATGTCCAACGCAGAGCAAATGACCCAGAACACACAGCTGTAGCAACACAGAATTACTGAAAGTGTAATGGACACTTTTAACGTGTTTTTACAGAATGTACATTCTTTAGATACAGTTCTTGGAAAATAAAGTCTTAATGTTAATGAATATGTATTGAGCTCAATAAATTGTTTACATGAATAATAAATAATAAATAAAAAAATAGCCACCTCTGCATCTTTTATGAAGGAAAGTGGTTTTTAAATTTGTTTTTTTTTTTAAAGAAGCACACCTGTGTAAAATTATTTTTTTTAATCTAGTGGCTAAAGTGTGTATGCAAGATATATTTTAACATATGAAAATAAATGCTCATTAAATTGTTCTTTTTAAATGTATTTAACTTTTTAAATGTTTCCCTTTATTGAAATTCAACGTGACAAACATCATATATATATATATATATATATATATATATATATATATATATATATATATATATATATAATGTGTGTGTGTGTGTGTGTGTGTGTGTGTGTGTATACATAAATACACAATAAATATTCAATAATACAACAAAACAAAAATTAATAATGTTGTAAAATGTTGTTAAAGAGGAAAAAATACATTAATGAATGAAATATTTTTCTTACATATTAACACCAACCATCAAAGAGTCACGAATGGCTTTTATTTCTTATGAACAAGCGCGGACGTCATCACATAATCAAAGCACCTCGGCCAATCAGCGGGCAGGAGGAGGCGGGACTTCCGCGTTTGTGGGCGGATCCGGGTGGGTGTTGATTTGTCAGGAATAAAGCGAAGATCAACATTATAACATTGTGACTTTTGATTCTGAATAAACGTATATATCGTTGCGCTCGCGTTAAATCTATTGCCATGCCTGGAATCGATACATTACCGATAGAGGAAACTCTGGAAGACAGTCCGCAGGTAAATAATCATCATTTAGCTAACAAGCTAACAGAAATAAATAAACAAATAAGCATTAATAATAATAAACATATGCCGCTCGTGCTTCTCATCATGTAAAGCAGAGCAGATTATGAGTCTATGGTTTGATCTGACTGATCCATGTCTGATTTTGAGCTGTTTAGCTTTTTGATGGGTATTGGTGGATTGGATTTGGCATGATGGGTTATTAAAACACAGATGTATCAAAAATCATATCTTAAATATATAAGAAAACTGCAATGAAAGTCTAAATATTGCTTTACTTGAATGATCAGTGCTGTAAATCGATATCAGAGGGAAACTCATCAACAATAAAAGTGAATGGTCATGTTTACATTTATATTGTAATATCTTGCAGTGACTCATTAATCTGTAATGTCACAACAGAACTTCAAAAACAAAGTCTCTTCGATAAACAATACACGTTATGATAGTAACACCACGTTGAAGTCATGTCTAAACATTGTTGTGTGTCATATTTCTGTTGTTTTGTAGACACGCTCTCTGCTCGGGGTGTTTGAGGAAGATACAGCTTCAATATCCAGTTATTTCAGTCAGCTCTTCAAAGCCATGCAGAGAATCTATGACGCCCAGGTGAGGACTGATGCTTACATGCAAATGAAATATTATATTATACATGCTCAAGAATATATTCACAGTATAATAGTGGCTGATAACTTTAGTCTTTATGGATAAATCACACACAAGTTTAGAACATGTCATATTTCACCACAAAAGGAAAAGAAAGAAAGTACAAGTCATATTTTGGATAAAGAAAAGTAATTTTTAGGACCTTTATTAATTAAGAATTATCCCTAATATTATACTAGATTTAATAATGATAGTATTATATTTTATTTCCCCTATTGTTAAATTATTATTATTGACAATATTGTTAATATCATTATTATTAATAATATAATAATGATAGTATTTTATGTAATTTCTACTATTTTAAATGTATTATTACAGCAGTAATAGCATTAATATTATTAATAATAATATAATAATGACAGTATTTTATTTTATTTATACTATTTTTAAATTATTATTATTATTATTAACAACAGCTGTAATTATCAATAATAATATAATACATATTCATATTTGTACTAGATAATATAATACTTAATTATATTATTAGTAATAATAGTAATTAATAATAATTAGTGATTATATTAATTACTATAATAATAATAATAATAATACCATTATGATATTATTATTAATAATAATAGTGATTACTGTAAATTGTTACACATGATTGTATTAGATTTTTTTTACTGCTAACTTGAAAGAAGCAAATGAACAAAACAAATTAATGCCATGAAAAAAAATCTTTAAAATAAGAACCACAATTGAGACAGAATGACAAAAAACAGCTTAATTATCATGAAAATTATCTTTTTTTTTCATGCAAAATATAATACTTATGAAATATGAAAATGGTCCGTAATTTTGAATGAGATTCGCATGGTTCTCTTTCAGAATGAACTGAGTGCTGCCACACATTTGACGTCTAAATTACTGAAAGACTATGAGAAACAGGTGATTTCTGATCATTTGATGCATTATATCTCATCTTTCTTCTGTTCTTTGTCCATATATGCACTTGTGTTGGAGTATTATATATATATGAACGGTATTGTAAGCTCGTTGTCTGATGTGCAGCGTTTTCCTCTGGGGGGCGATGATGAGGTCATGAGCTCCACTCTCCAGCAGTTTGCCAAAGTCATCGATGAGGTCAGAGTGACATCACTCACTCATTAACATCCTGTGCAAGGATGATTATTGAGATTGCGCTCATAATTCTGTGCTTTTATTACAGCTCAGCTCCTGTCACGCCGTTCTCTCCACTCAGCTCGCGGACGCCATGATGTTCCCCATCACACAGTTTAAAGAGAGAGACTTGAGAGGTATGATACAGCAATGCATTATGGGGGCAAGCATTCTGGAATACTTGATTCTGATTGGTCTACTACTCTGTTGTCAAATCTTGTCTTATAATGACTCTATAAACTATATAATTGACTGCGACCATTTCAAGATATCTGCGTTCATTTCATGTCTCTCATTCTACTCGCATAAACAGTAATTTACCTCAAATCAATATTTCATGCCCATTTGTTCATTTAAGTATCTGTTTAATAAGCTGTACTTTGTGTCTTATATAACACATTAATTTTCCTCCATCTCTCTCTCTAGAAATCGTCATCCTGAAGGAAGTGTTTCAGATTGCAAGTGATGGTGAGCACTTTGTTGTTTTTTTCTACATACAGTAATTGCTGCAACATTTGATAATGAAGCCATTATTTCTGCTTCATTATGTTTAATATTTTTCATTTCAGATCACGATGCCGCCATAAACCGATACAGTCGTCTTTCTAAGCGAAAGGAAAATGAGAAGGTGTTGTATTTTGAGTTTTTACGATGTTGTATGACTGACAGCTGGTTAGTTTGCATGCGGCTCCGCAGTGCTGATAACAGTGTAACGTGTGTGTGTGTGTGTGTGTGTGTGTGTGTGTGTGTGTGTCTTTATTGCTGAATGCTCTGGCTGTCCTCATTTAATAAAACACACACTGAGAGCTGGCCTGACTGCAGATAGATGAACATCTGTTACTCTGATACCTGTGACCTTGTCCAGGACACATAACTCACTATTCAGTTTAAAGTGCCCTTATGATGCTATTTTAAAGGCTCCTAATTTTGTTTTGGAGTCTCCTACAATAGATTTATATGCATCCAAGGTAAAAAAAAAACATTTAAGAGTCTGAAAACTGTTTGTTTGAAGGTGCAGTCTCTCTTAACCCCGCCTCTCCGAGAGCCTGCTCTGCTCTGATTGGTCAGATGGCTCAGTGTGTTGTGATTGGTCGACCGCTTACAGCGTGTGTCGGAAACCAAACGCTGAAACATTCTTTCTTTTAATAACTTTATTTATCGTGCACTTTGATCTTTAAGACGTTGCAGAACTTTTACGTTCACAATCAGCTACACTACATGAAAAATAATATTCGAAAAAGCATAATAGGGCACTTTAACATAGACGATAAAAGTCAAGATGAAATTAAAACTTTCTTAAATGCATATTCCCGATCTTATTGTGAACATAATGATTCATCATGAACGATCATCAGGGCATTTTATTCCAAATAGTATTGAACTCTGTTTTTCATCCACATGTGCTATTGAGACTTTTCACCATCCAATCAATTCCCAGTTGTTAAAGCATGTCCTGTCCTACATGTGACTAACTCCTATGGGCCATGCGTTCACTGCAGCTGAAGAATGAAGTGATGGAGGACGTGTACACGTCCAGGAAAAAACATCACGAGACCACAATGCACTACTTCGCATCACTGAACATGCTGCAGTACAAGAAGAAGATCGCGCTGTTGGAGCCCTTACTGGGATACATGCAGGCGCAGGTGTTTATGACTATAGTCATCATATTTCATTCATAACACCATCTGCATCTGATAATATAGTCTGTTGTAGCTCATTATTATTTGCTTTTTTTGATCAGATCAGCTTTTTTAAACTGGGATCAGAGAATCTGACGCAGCAATGGGAGGATTTTCTCACCAACATCGGAACCAGCGTGCAGAAGTGAGTTTCGGGTGAAACTTCAGCTAAAACGAGTAAAAAAATGAAATAAAGATTAAATAAAATGAAAAAAAAAAAAAAAAAAAAAAAATATATATATATATATATATATATAATATATATATATAAATGTTGCCTTTGAAACAACTAAATATACTGAAATACTAAAGTTACTAAAACTGAAATGGATGAATAATAAATAAAGATATGAAGCTGAATAGAAATATAAAAAAAGCTCAAATTAATAAAAATGACTAAAATAAAAATTGAAAATATAAAAATAAAAGTTGATTCAAAATATTACGATAATATTATGTAAGTAATACTAAAATAACACTGGTTTTCACCATATAATGGATTAATGCATCTGACAATACATTTAAAGAAACGTATCATTGTATGTGATAAGTGTTAAGTAAGGTTTTAAGTGTTACCAAGATTTCTATTTAAATAAATGCTGTGATCATGTGACACTGAATACTGGAGTAATGATGCTGAAATTCAGCTTTGATCACAGGAATAAATTACACTTTACAATATATTCACATAGAAAACAGTTATTTTAAATGACAAAATTACTGTTTTACTGTATTTTTTATCCAGAAGAGAAGAGGCTTGTTTCAAAAACTTTACAAATATTTCCAACCCCAAACTTTTAGACAGGAGTGTATCTTATATTTTATATAATATTCAAATTATTGCACCCTATCTTTCCTGTTTCAGTAATGTTTAACTCACCCTTGATCTTTTGCGTTGTTGATAAAGTGTTCTTCGCATGATAATAGCAAGTTCTTAAACAAGAAACTACAAGAAATCAATGTGGTTTGTTTGCATGTGTGTCTGTGCTGTTTCCACATGAGCAACCCCTCATTAATGACTCTGAAATGAATGGTGCTGTACTGTATTAGTGAGTCTGACTTTCTTCTCCTGGTGGTCGTAGTGTTCGGAGGGAAATGGACAGTGACGCTGAAGCGATGGATCAGACGATTCAAGACCTGAAAGAGGCCAGTGACCCGCTCTACATGCCCGACCCCGACCCGAACACCGTCCCTGTGAACCGCAACCTGACCCGCAAGGCCGGATACCTCAACACGCGCAAGTAAGAGAACAGCACCATTTCTTTCTTTTTCTTAACTTTATTTATTTATTTTATTATAAAGATCTTGCCCATTTGACAGTTTACATTGGAGGCAAATTTTTCTGACATTTATCTGCGAAAGACACACTTGCATTATGACTCAAAACAGAAATGAAATGTGAATTATGCTTATTAATTATGCACTTTTCCAAGCATAACATTTGGTTCGAGAACATACATACAACAAGAAGATTAGTGTTAAAGGGATAGTTCACCCCAAAATGAAAACCATGTTGTTCCAACCCCGTAAGACTTTCGTTCAATCTAGTATGGAGGAGTGATCCAGCTCTCAGATTTCATCAAAAATATCTTAATTTGTGTTGCGAAGATGAACAAAAGTCTTACAGGGTTGGAACAACATGAGGGTGAGTAAATACTGACAGAATTTACATTTCGGGGTGAACTATCCCTTTAAGTATTGCCTCACATACATGTTGATCTTATTGTGACGTGAACATCACCATTTCAATGCGCTTCAGTCGCCGGCATTAATGCTGAGCTCATGCTTCTCCCGCCAGTAAAACGGGCCTGGTGTCGACTAGCTGGGACCGGCAGTACTTCTTCACGCAGGGAGGAAACCTCATGGGCCAGTCGCGCGGAGACGTAGCCGGAGGTCTGGTTATGGACATTGACAACTGCTCTGTCATGGCTGTGGACTGCGAGGACCGCCGGTTCTGCTTTCAGATCACATCGTTTGACGGAAAGAAGTACGATTTTTAATGCACAAATATTACAAAATACTTACTATAGGTGCTGATAATCCTGCCTCTAAATGCCACTAAAACTAGAGCTGCACGATTCTGGATAAATCGAGATCACGATTCTGAATAGATTTGAATGAATGATTCAATGACTCATTCTTCACTGAATTAGCGTTTTTTGAATGAAACTCTGGAATGAATGATTCAATGACAATTACATTTGTTTAACAAAATGTCGCCACCTACTGGTGTAACAATGTAATGATACAATCTTTATTTAAAGTGTCAAGGTACTTTCAAAAGATGATTTGCTCTATTTTGATCTCTAACGTAGACATCGATGTTTGTTTATATCCAAACTCTAAACTTAATCCCAGTACTTCTGTGATAATTTTAATATTTGTAACAGAAATAATGATTCTGTGTGGTTAAAAAGACTAATAGAAAAGCTGTTTCATCTCTAAACATGACAACCCCTCTCTCTGGATCAGCGGCAGATCTCAATGTTGGCTGTGATCGTACATGTTAAAGGTTTATTAGACAGACGAATTGCTGTCGTTTAGGAATAAAATCCCGTGGGTGTTTGAATGGAGTTTGCGATCTTTTAATGATTAATCGTGCAGCTCTGCAAAAAACTAAAGGAAGTGTGCTTGGTTGCAGAGTTATTATAGTTAACTCAAACTAAAACAAAACCATAAAAAAACGTTTTTTTTTGTGGCTTGAAATAAGATGAACTGAAATAAGATAAAATATAAAATAATTGTATTAATTATTTTATTTCAGCTACTAAACAAGGCATCATTTCTAATTTTCATTTAGTTTAACGATGTACTGAAATAATTAAAACTGAAATAAAAATGACATAGACATTAAAAAACAGACAAAAACACAAGGAAATTACTTCAACTTTAAATGCAAAACGGAAAATATAAAAACAAAAACGAATTAAATTTTTTTTTAACTATAAAAGTCTTTCAGTGATACTAAAATAACACTTCCTTGTTTTACATGTCAATCTAGGCCAGAATAAGCTGCAGCGTAGTTCAGACCTTTTGCTATATAGTCAAATGTGTCTAACTTTGACTTATTTTTACAGTAATTTCATCTCTGTGGTTACTAAAATGCCTTTGTCTTAAAATTCAGCCTAGTCATATTCCTTTTTCACAATATTACTCTTTGTCAGACCTTATTTGTTCTTGGGAATCTAAAATCCGCTCAATGTTTTGGCGAGTTTTGCTGGTTTTATGGCATTAGTCTAGTAATGAGAGATGAAGTGCTGCCAGAGAATTCCCAAGAGCTGATCCGGTGAATGAATATTTATCAGGCGGGTAAACGGCTGCTTTATCCTTTATCAGTGCCTGTGCCAGATATGCAGTCATTCTCAGTCACTGTTTCTGTGTGTATCGCAGGGCGGCCATTTTACAGGCGGAGAGCAGGAAAGACTGTGAGGAGGTGAGCAGAAAACTGCCTGTGATTACATCTCAGCACATACAGATAGAGTTAGGGTCAAGTTCACCTTTCAACACATATTTCAAGTTTGGGGTCAGTACAATTTTTTAGGAAAGAAATGAATACTGTAATACCATTCAGCAAGGATGCATTCAATTAAATCATTTTAAATGTCTTTACCATTTCAAATAAATGCTGTTCTGTGCATCAAAGAATCCTGGGAAAAAAGCAGCTCGATTTCCACAAAAATATGAACTCTTTTCAACATTGATAATTAGTAGAAATATATTACAACCGAAAAGTTATTTAAACTGTTATAATGGTTCACAAAATTACTGAATCACCAAATAAATGCAGCCTTGGTGAGTATAATTCTAATGACCTTATAATTAGTTTAGTTTTACTTCTCTTTATATTCCCATTACTAAGTGTAACCTGTTTGAGAACAATTATTTCTTTAAAATCAGCATACATAAAGGTAGTAGAAGGAAAATGATCATGATGTATAAATGCTTTAAAAAATATACATTTTATATACATGTTTTACAGTAATGAGAATTCTGGGGAAAATGTGCATACATATCATGCATGTAATGTCACAATATGAAATAACTTGTGGCTCTAAAAATAGGCTTTATATTAAATATGTTTCATTTGTTTTTGGTGTGAAATATGACCCTAAACATGACAGGCTTCATTAAATTAGCCAATTAAAATGTAATTCAAATGTTTTTTATTTTATTTTAGTGGATTGCAACGATAAACAACATATCTAAGAGGATATACCTCAGTGAAAACCCAGAGGTGAGTGTTGACTTCAGATTTAGCCTTGAAAACCTAAACCTCTGCATATATAACATGACAGTTTTAATGCGTTTTTAAGTCAGATATTGCGAATGTTTCTCTTTGGCAGGAAATCGCAGCAAGAGTGAATCAGTCTGCGCTGGAGGCTGTGACTCCTTCTCCATCCTTTCAACAGAGACACGAGAGTTTCAGGCCGAGCACGTGAGGGACAACATCTCGCCGGCACTTCATATTGCATCATTATTATAACATTGCAGTCATTATTCATTTAGCCTATAATAGTTAATCATCTTGAAGGCACCGTAAGTGTGGATACTCCATTACTGGAAATACACTACCAGTCAAACGTTTGGAGTTATTAAGATTTTAAAATGTAAAAAAACAGTAAATTGTGAAATATTATTACAGTCTAAAATAGCTGTTTTCTATGTGAATATATAGTTAAATGTATTTTATTCCTGTGATTATTCCATCATTACTCCAGTCTTCAGGGTCACATGATCCTTCAGAAATCACTCTAATATGATGATTTGCTGCTTAATTATTATACATTTTTATTGTGGCTGAATTATTAGTAATTATTTATCCTTATTATTATCAAAGTTGATAACAGCTGTGCTGCTTAATATTTTTGAGGAAACCCTAATTTTTCAGGATTCATTCATAAATAGAAAGTTCAAAACATAATTTATTTGAAATAGAAATATTTTGTAACATGTCTTTAATGTCACTTTTAATCAATTTAACGCATTCTTGTTGAATAAAATGTATTTATTTATCAATTTTAAATCTTACTGACCCCAAATTTTGAATTGCAGTGATTCACAGTGTATCAAACTTTTATATTCAAATAGAAAACAGTTCTTTTAAATTGTAATAATATTTCATATTATTTTTTTTTATTTTTTTAAATCAAATAAATGCAGCCTCGGTGAGCAGAAGAGACTTCTTTCAAAAAACAGAATAAAAACTTGAATTCAAAACATTTGACCGGTTTTGTACTAAATACATTTGAACTCAACACATGAGTTCCCATATCAGAGAGAGACGTTTTTGTGCTTGTAAATGATTGGATGTTTTCTTACTCAAAGCATTTGTGTTTTCCCCCTGAAGGCAAGGTGGAGGCAGAACGGGCCGGTCCGGCAGCCAGTGCTCCGTGGGCTCCGAGTCTCCGGCGCTGTCGTCTCTCTCTCTGGATTCACTCGTGGCTTCGGACACACCGATCCAGTTCGACATCATCTCCCCCGTCAGCGAAGAGCACACGAGTCAGGCCAAGAGCGCCGGCCAGGGCAGGTCTCTGCTTATGTTGATGAACGCCTCAAACTTGAAAGATAAAGAGGACTTTTACTCTTGATTCTTATTAGGGAATTATTAAGCATCTAGACGTAAAGCACTGGTTTGTGTTTTTCCCTTTGCTGAAAGAAGGACCAATCCATTCGGGGAATCTGGAGGGCCACAATCTGAGGAAAGTGAAGGTACATTTATAAAATAATATATATACACCACCATCCAAAAGTTTGGGGTCAGTAAGATTTTTTATTTTTTTCATTGTTTTATTCATCAAGAATGCATTAAATTGATCAAAAGTGACAGTAAAGACATTTATAATGTTACGAAAGGTTTATATTTTAAATAAATGGTGTTTCTTGAGCATCAGATCATCATATTTAAGTGATTTCTGAAGGATCATGTGACACTGAAGACTGGAGTAATGATGCTGAAAATACAGCTTTGATCACAGGAATAAATTACATTTTAAAACATACTAGAAACATTTTAGAAAATAACAGTTTTTAATGTATTTTTGATCAGATAAATGCTATTTGCTGAGAAATTCTCACCGACCCCACAATTATATATATATATATATACAGGTGAAACTCGAAAAATGTCAATATTGTGCAAAAGTTCATGTATTTCAGTAATTCAAATTAAAAGGTGAAACTAATATATTTAGTATATATAACTATATACATATGCATGATTATACTTATTGCCGACGGATTATACATGCCGACATTTCTGTATTTAAAATCCTTTTTTTTATTGATTTCATGTAATATTCTAATTTTCTGAGATTTTGAATTCAGGGTTTTCATAAGCTGTACGCCATAATCATCAAAATTGTAACTTTTTCACGATATTCTAATTTTTCGAGTTTCACCTGTGTGTGTGTATATACATAAATAAATCTTTTATTTTAATGACAGAATTGTTATTTTTGTGTTTACTAATCCTTTAATAGCTTAAATTGCACATGAAATAGCATTCACAATGCATTTAACATCCATAATGTCGTATATTTTCTATTGAAATTCTATTGAATATTTAGGGATATAATGTAGGCTGAGACTTGATTATATCCATCTGATTTGATTATATTATGCAAAGCAGGCTATGTATTAATTAATATAATTTTCTCCACCCTTTTGGCTCTGGTTGCATCTGCAGAAAAGCAGAGAAAGTTCATGCATTTTGATGCAAGATTATAAAATCGTGCACAAGACGAGAGACTTTTATTAATAAGAAAATGTATTTTTTTTATTTTGAATGTTGCTGTGAAGTCAGACTGAATCTGTGGTGTTGTTTCAGACTCGATCCTGCACCAGCTTTTCATCGTTCGGTTCTTGGGCTGCATGGAGGTGAAGGCCACGGAGAACGCTGACGTCATCTATGAGACCATGAGACAGATCCTGGCAGCCCGAGCCATACACAACATCTTCAGAATGACCGAGTCGCATCTGCTCGTCACATGCGAATGCCTGAAGTGAGTTACGACGTTTGTTATTCTCACAGCTGTGTTGAACTGATCCTGGATCAGGGCTCTGCTGCTCGTCCAAATCTCAGTCATTAAAAAGAGCCTGTGAATATGTCAAGCATTTTAAATTCATATGGGCAGCCACTCAAAAAATGTGGGCGTTTAGTTTTAGGGTGTGTTCATTGTTGGCATATTTGGTTTGATTAAAACGAACTCTAGTGCGATTGCTCTTTTAGTTGCTCATCTGATCCCTGGTCCACTTCCAAACGAACTCTGGTGTTGTTGGACTGAAATATGAACACAACACGGACCAAAGACATCTAAACAAACCAAAAACAGGACGTGATGTCCTAAAACGGACCGAATGCTTAAGCACACCTGGTTTTCATCATGATTGGAGCTACGTTGTCCATCACAGTTGGTACAAGCGTCAGAATCTTTTTGCAGCAGATCTTTGTGAATTCCTGCTGCTGTTTTGACTCCTTTACACATTTTATAACCTCTTTGTGAGTTCTCAGCTGGCAGAACTGCCATCATATGTACACGATTACGACAAGTGCATTTAGACAGGTGTCCACTGAATTTTTCTGGATGCTCGGTAAGATACGTTGCAAAATTTACACCTTAAAAGCCGTGTTTTTGTTTTGTTTTGTATCTTTAGGTTTGGTCTTTACAATGACAGTGTGAACACTAAGTGAACCAGGACTAAATTTAAATAATTTTCTTTTTTGGTCTAAATCAAAAGAACCAAGAGAACCGAACTGCAAGTTTGAACACACACTTAAGACTCTTGCACACCGAGTCCGAAATTTTCGCACATTAAAAAATAAACACGATCTCACATTCTGTCAATCACGTTTACACACTGCCTCTGAAACTTTCGTCCGTCATAAAAGAATTCGGATCTGGTTCGATTTTCTGTGTTTTTTGCATCCGTAGCAAGCATTTCGAGAGGAGTTTTGACCATTCAGAGCCCCTGAATGACGAATACGATAAAGAGCATATGGAAATTCAGAGTATGCAAGAACCTTTAACCTTCTGGTGCTATGGGTCGGTTTTGACCAAAAAATGTAAGGTTTTTTCCTTTTTTTTGTTTTTACTTCATCGGACTGGTACGAAACTTTGTAAAGGTTGTGAACATGAAAATCATGGTCATGATTTGAAAAGGTTAAATGGTTCTGAAAAAAATAGTCACTTGAATTGTTCATGGTCAAAAATGAGCTAGTGGAAGCGTTTGGTACTGCAGACAAACACAATCTGACTGAAAGCTCTTTTTATATCAACCTCAAAATTTAGAGCACAGCTTGTTTAGATTTAAAGCTTTGATTTTCTCACAGTTTTAGAGTAAAAAGTGTTTTGGAAAATATATTTCATAAAAAAATGTATTATGATTTTTTTTTCATAATAATAAATGTAACAACTTTTTTTCAAGTTCACTTTTTTAAACGTTTTTCTCTTCACCAATAAACTGCCAAGAGTCGTCTTTAAAAACAGACAAAACTTAAGTCTGTGATTCAAAGCATGCAAGATTTATGACCATTTAAGTTGGAAATTTCAATTCATTCAAATCAATTCATTAAAATAAAAAAATAAAATTCAATAATTTTTGACCGACATGTGAGCAGCAGCAGAGGTTTAATCATATCAGGCTTACTTTACGCCATACTTTTGTCTTTTATAAAGTTCTGTTTGTTTTATTTCAGGCTTATTGACCCACAGACACAAGTCACAAGACTACGGGTACGTCCTTAACCAATCATTTAACAGTTTTGTTCACTGCTCATATTGGGTGTTTAACGTGAATCCTGTGCTGTTCTGAAGTCAGGATCTGTTCTGTGGTTCCTCAGTTCTCTCTCTCCAGCGTTGTGCTGTGTGCGTCACATCAGGAGAACAAGCGCTTGTTTGGTTTCGTGTTGCAGACGGCGGGAGGACGAGTGGATGGACGGCCTGTTACCGTCTGCTACATCTTTGAGTCAAACAATGATGGAGAGAAGGTACAAAAACCTTGATCTCTCATACATGCATATAATCTTTCCCTTTTTATACTTGCATTAGGACATGTGTATATATACTTGATTTAAAAAATATCACTTTTTTCTTGAATAAATCAGATCTGTGACAGTGTAGGACTGGCAAAGCAGATCGCCCTCCACTCTGAGATGGTGAGGAAAGTCGACATTTATTTGATTTTAAATGACTTTGTGCAGAAATGCATGTTGGGTAAAATGAAATTGATAATGCTGACAAATCTTAAATATATGCATGTTTTATTTTTTTTTCTGACAGGACCGAAAAGCCTCACAGAAACAGAGAGAGCTGAATAAAGCCAAGGAGAAACAACAGGAAGAACTCCATAAACAGAAACAGATAGAGAAGGTAACAGACATTTACATTTATTTGATCAAAAATACAGTAAAAATGTGATATTATTACAATTTACAATAGCTGTTTTCTATTTTAATGTTTTAAAATGTAATTTATTCCTATGAGCATTATTACTCCAGTCTTCAGTGTCACATGATCCTTCAGAAATCATTCTAATATGATGATTTACTGCTTAAGAAACATTTCTGATTATTATCAGTGTTGAAAAGTTGTGCTGCTTATTTTTGTGGAAACCATAATATTATTTTTTTTTCTAGATTCTGTGATGAATGGAAAGTTCAGCATGTTTTGAAATAGAAATCTTTTGTATCATTCACTGTCACATTTGATCAATTTAAAGGATCAGTTCACTTTAAAAAAAAACTTTTGCTGATAATTTACTCACCCCCATGTCTTTCTTTCTTCAGTCGAAAAGAAATTACGTTTTTTGATGAAAACATTCCAGGATTTTTCTCCATATAATGGACTTCAATGGGACCCAAACGGTTCAAGGTCCAAATGACAGTTTCAGTGCAGCTTCAAAGGGCTTTAAACGACACCAGACGATGAATAAGGGTCTTATCCAGCGAAACGATCCGTCATTTCAAAAATAAATAAAAAAGTTTAAGTTTTATAAGCACAAATGCTCGCCTTGCTCTGTTCTGTGAGACCTTTTCAACGTAATTGCGTATTTTTGAAATGACGGATCGTTTCGCTGGATAAGACCCTTATTCATCGTCTGGTGTCGTTTAAAGCCCTTTGAAGCTGCACTGAAACGCTCATTTGGACCTTGAACCGTTTGGGTCCCATTGAAGTCCATTATATGGAGAAAAATCCTGGAATGTTTTCATCAAAAACCTTAATTTCTTTTCGACTGAAGAAAGAAAGACATGGACATCTTGGATGACACGAGGGTGAGTAAATTATCAACAAAAGTTTTTTTAAAAGTGAACTAATCCTTTAATGTATCTTTGCTGAAAAACAGGGGTGTATATTTGAACACATTTCATAAGTAACTCTGGTCTCCAAACCTTCAGGATCTTGAGGAACAGAGTCGTTTGATAGCCGCCTCTAGCCGACCCAGCCAAACAGCTGCTGATGGACAGGTCTTGGTCCTTAGCAACAGCCAATCAGAGGACAGCGATGTAGGAGAGGAGGGGCAGAAAAAGGGCGAATCAGAGGCCTGATAAGAACCGTTCTATTATATCACTTCCTGTTCTTCAAGGGTTCTCCAGAGTGGCCTGCAGGAGCAATGATTTAATATCAAACTGCGGAATATACAACACCAACATCAAAAAATGTGGACACTGGGGAAAACTCCTCAGTTCTCTGAAAACTCAAAAAGTTGTTATTTGTATGAATCCTGTATTTTTTACCATTTCCGTTATGGAATTGCATTTGCTTTTAGAGGGTTTTATATATGTATGTGTGTAAATGAATCCACTACCAGGACAAAATACAACCTAATGAGACGTAAGGTGACATTTGTTGCTTTATTTGGATGTGTAGATACACAACAGATGTGTAGAAGACATTAATACTGTATGTTGGGCTTCATTTTCTGTTCTCTCTGAGCAGGTTTTAAGGCTGCATGTGTTTCCGTTCAGGTGACAGAGTTTCACAAAGGTGTCAATGATGTATTATTGTAATTGTCAGTCTCAATTCTAAAAATCTTAATCCTCCTAAAATAGGCTTGATTTTCTTCATGCAATAATTTGACAGGTTCACTATATAATGGGTTCAAAATAATTTGATACGGTTATATTTTGTCTTTGCAATTAATACGCTAATACAGTTCTGATTTGTGTCTGTTAGCCGTTGCAACCATGATTCACAATGTTCTACATCTACAAACATCTGTTCATTCTACAGACTAAGTTTGTGATCATTCAGTTTTTCTATGTGAACACATTTTTTGCTCAAAATCACATGATCAAATGGTTCTAGACTTGGGGTGTACTGTATTCTTTTTGTATAACAGATATATTGAAGACTGCATTGCATCATTAGTGTTTTATTGGTCCAGTATATTGAAATCTGCAACTCAAGCAAAAGGGTTAAAAACGGTGATGGAATTGCAAATTGAAATATTCATTATTTTTGTGGTGGAAGTTGCACAGAACGCTACTGAATTAAATATTGTCGCATTCATTGATTTGGTTTATTTGACAATTTGCTTTAATGAAAACAGTCTTTCTGGTTCATAAACTGTTGAGACTTCAGAAAAACGCACTTTCTGTTCCAATTTATAATCCGTTTTATGAGTGTAAAGCGATTTGCTCCATTTAATTTGTCAATGATTGTTTCTAACCTTTAAAAAACTGTTTGTCTAAATGTCTTTCTACAAAATCATGGGTACAATGAAGATTGGTATTAAAATCTGTTTAAATGAGCTAATCCTCTTAGACTCCAGAATCTATATTTTTTCCCTTACCCTGGTTTAGACTTTTTTTTAATGGATTTTTTTTTTACTTTAACTTTTAACTATTATACTTCTTTAAATGATTATTTAACACAACTTAAAAAAAACATTAAACTTCAACTTAATCCAAACATATTTCAAGTAATTAAAAGAGTTTTAAAGGACTCGTAACAAACGTAACAAATCTACATTTGTGTAAATATAACTTAACCATGATCAAAATATTAATAAAAGACTAATAAATATTAATAATTCATCATCTTAATAGGCTATTCCAACTTAATATTTAAAAGCAGGGATGTTATGGTTTAGGAAACATTTTTGTTGAATTTTCTGTAATTGATAAAACAATTTAAAACAATATTATACAAACATATATTTTTTTAATTTAGCAGTGCAGTTTTCAAATCTGTTAAGGGCGAATTCACATATTTCTGAAATGGGAACACTTTACAATAAGGTTTCATTAGATAGCATGAAATTTAGTTAGTTCATTAGTTTTCATTATAATGTTAATCTTAAAAGTTACTAATGCATTTTTAAGATCAAATGCATCTGTTAACATTGGTTAATGCCCTGCAAACTAACATGAACATGATTATTAACAAAGGATAATAAATGCTGTAAAAAATATATTGCTCATTGATAGTTCATGTATACCATTAACCTTATTGTAAAGTGTTACCGAATAAATATAATCTAATGCTCAAATTGTTATCATCTGAAAACATCCTCAATATGAGTTTCATAAAACTAAAAGTTGTGCAAGCAACGGCACGCCTGGATTATCTCTGTAAAATAAAGAGTTAATTGCTTGTATTGTCGGTTAGGTGATCTTATTTTCATTTCTAATTGGTCATCATTTGGTTTGCATTTAAACAAGTCTAATTGGTCATTTCTTTGCAAAACAATGGAGCCGCAGGGGCTGCGCCGTGTCCCCGGAGCTCTCCAAGAGGCCAAGACAAATAAACAAGCCAGTCATTTATTAAAAGCAGCCAAGCAACCAAAAGAGATCAATTCAGCATTAAATGAGACAATTATGACATGCTGCTTCCAGCAAATTGCCATTCAGCTATTGTGCTTTTGTGCTCCGGAGCATCTTTGTCCATGCATGTCAAGAGAGAATGGGAATATTCAGCAGGATTAGTTTAAACAGCATTAGGCTTTATTATTATTTTAAACTCGTGTGGTAGAAAATAAGGTAAATAAGATTAGGCACTAGTTGACTGCTTTCTCATAATGCTGGAGATGCAGCAGAAGGAAATGAGAAGAAGATAAATCCTGGGAACGGGGCCTAATTTTCTACCTGGTGAGTAAAAAGAAAGGCACATCAGCCGTGTTTTGTCCCGCTCAATAGCAGCTTTAAGGGATTCAGTGTCTCCAGAAGATAACAGGTTGTGCTTCAGGTTGAAACACTGAAATACCTGCGGTCGTCCAGGGGACCCGCGGTGAGGGCCGGCGATTCACATGTAAAACACTCCGTCTCAGGCTTTAATTGGTGATGTTTTGGGGACTATAAGAGAGGAGGTGTAAAGGTGAACCTCAAGCTTTGGGATCACAGCAGTGGAAGAAGAGGACTCAGATCTGCAGATGGCGTCTCTCACAGTCAGTGCTCATCAGGACATCCAGATGAACAGATCGTCTGCGTTCACCATCGACAGCATCCTGGGACTGAACCGACCGGACCAGAGAACTGCCCTGTCAGCGCCTCACCGACCCTGGGCAGGTGAGATAACACACCTTATATGCACTCATGTGTGTTTGGTATTTGTTTTGAATATATTTTAAAAATGTGTGTGCAAAAATACATCAGGAAACATTGCATTGCATTTACATTTATAGTGCTGTCAAATAGATTAATTGCGATTAATCACATCTGACAAAAAAGTTTGTTTTTATATAATATGTGTTTGACATGACATGAGATATATATACACTACCGTTCAAAAGTTTGGGGTCAATTTGTTGTTGTTTTTTTGTTTTTTTTAAAGAAATTAATACTTTTCTTCAGAAAGGATGCCAGAAATTGATATAAAGTGACAGTAAAGACATTTATAATAATGCAAAATATTTATTTTTTTAATGAAATGCTTTTCTCTTGCACTTTCAAAGAATCCTGAAAAAAATGAATCACTGCACAAAAATATGAAGCAGCACAACTGTTGTCAACTGTGATAATAATCATAAATGTTTCTTGAGCATCAGATCATCATATTCTCCTGATTTCTGAAGGATCATGTGACACTGAAGACTGGAGTAATGATGCTGAAAATTCAGCTTTGATCACAAGAATAAATTACATTTTAAAATATATTCACATAGAAAACAGCTGTTTTACATTGAAATAATATTTAACAATATTACTGGGTTTGTTTTGTATTTTTAATCAAATAAATGCAGCCTTGGTGAAGAGACTAGAAGAGACTTTTCTTTTAGAAGAAGAGACTTCTTTTAAAAACATAAAAAATATTACCGACCCCAAACTTTTGAACGGTAGAGTGTATATATATATATATATATATATATATATATATATATATATATATATATATAGGGCACACACACACACACACACACACAGTAAATCTATTTTTTTAAAGATACAATTTTATTAACAATATTGGGAATAATTCATGTTAATGTTACTTAAAAAATAAACCTTTTAATAAACATTAGGAATAACAATAATCACAATAACAAAGGCGCTTTCCAGAAGTTTTATGTTTTTAATTATTTTATGAAGCCACTGCAAACTTTACCATTACATTACATTGTTGTATTATAATGCCATCATATTCGGTGCAGGCAATTAGCTAACTTCACTGTAAATAGAAAAGTCTAGCAATATCACTGCTAAATACCTTTAAGTATTGTGGTATTCCGCCATGTTTCTCAGTGACACCCACAACTCGTAAAGATCAGGGCTTAAAGAAAATCCCGAGCTCCCCACTCATAGACATAATATATACATAGACGCCCTATTGGCCGCTTTGGAGCGTTGCTGCGATACGTCAACGCGTCCGCCATTTTGCGGAGGGCAAGACTGCGCTGTGATCAAATGCAAGTAAACGGGTGAGCTGCGTTTTTTCTGGATAAAAGCCATTGAGAAAATAAAACAAATCAGCAAATCATTTCGAGCCAGCTTCAACATTTGGCAAGCATCCGTCATCACAAACACCTTCTCACCAGTCACTGGATGTGCAAAAAAGGTTTTTAAGGGCACAAGAGAGTTTGCCTTTGGGTGCACATGCTAATATTAGAAGCATGTCCATCCATTGTGACACACACCACTCTTATTCCACGCTCATGCAGTTCCTCCAAGGCATGCACAATTAAGACCTTCTGTGTATCTGGTGACAGAGAGTTGGTCAGGTAGTAGGCAACTGGAGCCTACAAAATCAATTGTGCGATCAAATAAGAATACCTCTGTAATGTATGTGGATGTGGGAGATGGAGAGACTTTCTCAAATAGTTATAGGCTTTTGGGCCATGTAAGTGAAGAGTGAGGGCAAACTCCCTCTGCTCCTTTGTGTACTCGTGGCACTGTTTTGACAAGAGGTCTACGATCTGAAATTCAGTTATAACAGACTAACTAATAAGTGTTCTTGCAATAATAATGGAAATAATAATAATAATAACAACAGGAAAGTGTTCACATAAGATATGCATCTTATTTTTTTTACCAGAGTAGAAATTGAGCCTCTCTTTCAAGTCTTCATTTATGAGGTTTTTCCCCTTCAGATCCTCCAGAAGATCATGCACAATGCTCTTTGCCCTCCGTTCTCGGTCCTTCACACTCCTCTTCTCTCGCTCCAGACTCTCCACTCTAGCCAAGGCTTCACAGAGCCTGGCCTTTAAACCAGTGGGAGATGCAGGCAATGCATAGGTGTGGTCCTAGAAAGAAGGATGAAAATGTTTAGAGTAATGTTTATATCCCCTGACACACATTCTCAGTTGGTTGGTGAATAGCTAGTACAATGTTATACTTGCTGGCTTGCATTCTTAAACATGCTGTGTTGAATATGCTTACCTGACTGACACACACAAACACAGAAATACATACACATACATAACAGGTATACAAAGTGTACTGTTATATGCATGTATTGTTTTATAATTCATCCAAACTTGTTCTTTTGTTATATACCTGATGTGACTGTCTGATTGAAAATGTGAGCGCTTTCCTCTTTAATTGATGTGATGGCAGTAAATTGTGACAAAATTGTTATTAATTTATCAAAATGTCATTTTCGGTGAGAGAGTGGTTTGAATATGAACAGGGCCATAATGCTCACAGCTCTTCTGGGTTTAAATAGAACAAATGCTCACAGCATTAGGCAGAGGAGGATCAGTGTCTTGGAAATGCTGAGAACAGTCCACTAACAGGCTTTCCTCAGCTTTCTTTGAGGCTTGTGTAGTCCTGGTTGCAACGGGCTAAAAAGGTAATAAAAATATAAACAAATAACCATTTAATAGCAAGCTATTAAATCATTATAATCTAGTGATGAAAAACGTACTCTTTGTAGATGAGTCGGGAAACTGAAGACTGATGGTTTAGCTCCATCCCTAATCCTGACAGTCTGACCTGTCCTGTCGAAGTGATCCGACTTGAAGTGCTCACTGCATAGCATAGAGAAATCGCTCGCGGAAAAACCTTGCCTTCGTAAAGCTACTTCCCACTGTCTCCTCGACTCTTTGTCTTTGGGAAACCTTCAATGTGTGAGAAAAGTAAGCTAGACAACTATCTATCTAACTTAACGTTACAGTAAGATTCACAACCGTAAGAAACGAGTAGCCTACTTGTCATAGAAGTCGGTTTTAAGAAAATATTTAGATTCTCAGGAAATTTATTTTATAATATAAAACATAATATAGCCTAAGCTAAAACTATACATTAAATCATGTCAATTCATGTCTTCACAGGAAGCAGGCTAATGTTAATTTAGTCTGACTTAAGGTCGTTTCACACTGGAAGACGCACGAATAATTCGCGTGATGGTTGTATTTTTTGATCAGCTGTTTGTGTAATGAGTGCTTCCACACCGAACGCGAATGTGCTGCGGCGAAAAAACGACTTTGATTTTTTTCGCTTCGATGTCGATTTTTTTATACTATTGCGGCGACAGAAACGGCTTCAGCCAATCACATACAAGGAAACAAAGGCGAAGCTGTTGACGCTTTGGCCGCTCTGACGTAGAGAAGTGTCACACTCACAACATGAAATGTAAACTAAAAACAAGCAATACATTGAAACTAGAACCTTTCATAATGACAGCATTTTTAGATTGCCTATTCCGCATCTCAACGCACGCATGACATGACGTTGTTTGCTTATAGGGACCAGTTACAAAAGAACGAGGCATGGGATACAATAGCTGGGATAGTTGGTGTCTCTCCGGTGAGTTGAAGTGAGTATTTATGCATGTCACACACCAGAGCATGTGCGTGAAGTGGAGCGGGGTGACGCAAAATATAAGTTACAAAACTTAAACATAGGCTACGTGTCATATATATGTTTAAATAATATAATATTTTTTTATATGAAAAGGGAATCGCATGAGATGAGTAAGAGGATCATAAGATGCCCAATATATCGAAAACATTTGGAGTGGGGTCAGACATAATTTTGGCCACTTATTAAGTTGTTTTGTAGAAAGCCTTTCTTTAAAGTGAATTTCGTTTTGTATAAATTGTATCTTAATTTTAATCAATGTTTCATCAACAAATAATTGCCTAGATTAATAAATAAGAAGCAAATATAGACAATATAGGCTAATCGAGGCGCCTGCGCGTAAACTGCAGCGCGTCTCATACCGACAGAAAACACTAGTTTATTAATAAACAATTCAAATGTTTAATGCATAATCCTTACTGTGGCCGGTTCTTTCTGGTAAAGTTTTAGCTTCTTTACAAGATTAGCACAGGCATACTCCCCTTCAGACTCTCTGTTCTTTTATTGGGTGATTGAGTGCACACAAAACCTTCTTTTCTTTCTTTTAACGAAAATGAAAAGCTTGTCTTCACTGGATGATGATGAAGTGTCAATGTTTTCTCAGCTGTCGGCGCGAAAGTTTGGGAATGTTGTAGCTCTGAACGTCGCAAATTCGCGTCGCGGCTGATGTGAATGGTTTTGACGCGAACTATTCGCTTTTCCGTTTCGCTTTTTCGTTACGCGACCGGTGTGAAAGGGCCTTAACTCCGGTGGCCAACTAACGCTATTAATAATTATAATGACCAAATACAAGCAGAAACAAATGTTCAGTCTTACTTGTGAAAAGTAATTCCCCGAGACCTGTTTTCAATAGTGCGGCGATTTGTACAGCCCCAAGCCGCGCATGAAGCAGGCATTTTTCTCAACTACTGTTATGAGAGAAATGAGAATGTTGCCCTCCGCAAAATGGCGGCCCGTTGACGTACGCTCCAGTGGCCAATGGGGCGTCTATGTATATATTATGTCTATGTCCCCACTGGTATTTACAACATTGTGGTGGCGTTCAAGTGCGCTCAACTCGTAATTACGATCTATACGAGATGACTTGAACGCACCAATTGACCGATGATTCTGTTTACTGAACCGGTTCTCCGTCCGAATGAAACGATTCACTCAATTCATCGAATCGCACAATCCCAGCGATAGAGTGCACGAACATGACAACATGTCTTTTATTTTCTTCAGACGTGAAACCAACATTCCAGAATCTTCTCGTGCTCACAGACAGCGACGCTTCAGTGGATGTGAGAGTGAAGGAAGATGGTAAATCCTACAGTAAATCGCCAGCAGACACGTACAGGAGAACACTGAACTGGTACATCGGGCGCAGGCCGCGGACGGCGTTCTCTAGCGTTCAGGTAAACGCTGCTGACCTGCGCATGCGCACATAATCATAACATCCCTCACATTATCATAACATTCAATGCCTACACATGTTTTTAAATGTGTGCCCTGCTAACAAAATAGAACATTTCAACCCATTAAGTTATGAAAACATTTTGAATGTCCTCTACACTTTTAAAACCTTTCTTGGTTAAAGAAACGTTCCATTTGATAATTTTGCAAACATAATGGGTTTGAAAAACATTACTTAAAAATGTTCTCTGAACATTCTGAAACGTTTTTAGAACGTTCCACGATGTATAATGTTTTTGTGCTAAAGTTATTCATTATAGATCAGAATGAATGAATTAATGAATGAATGAATCGATATGAACATTATATTAACGTCACTGGAAGAACCTTGAAAGAACGTTTTCTGTGGTGCTTTTCCTGTCAAAACTTAGTCAATTGGCTTTATGCACAGCTTCACTACTTCCTGAACTTCATCCAGCCCTTTGTTTCCTGTCTGCCATTATTTGAAAAACTGATTTTAGGCACACCTGGATTAATCAGTTTGTCCAATAATGGCAGACAGGAAACAAAGGGCTGGCTGAAGTTCAAGAAGAAAAATACAGTTAGCCTATTTCTAACATTGAAATCCCAAAATTAATTAAAAATGTTTCAGCCTATGGATATACATTTTAAAGGCTTAATACACTAAATAGATATAGGCTATTAATGATGTTTTTTTTTCTATGTCCAGATCAAGATATTGGAGAGTGTGTTTCAAGTGAACTCATACCCGGGCATTGATATACGGGAAGAACTTGCTAAGAAACTTCACCTAGATGAGGACAGAATTCAGGTAAAGACCGATCTGATAATCAGTGGATCATTTGCTTTGATATTTATAGATATTGTAAATAACCAAGATGATTCATTTAGTATAATATTGGTTGTTTTAGGATACGTGGATTAGTTCCAGGACTACATATGTAGAACTAAACTGTTCAATCAAGTGTGTCAGAGATCTTTAAGAAGTTTGTAGATGTTTGACTGTTTTTATTTCTGTCTCCTAGATTTGGTTCCAGAACAGAAGAGCAAAGCTGAAGCGCTCACACAGAGAGTCTCAGTTTCTCATGGTGAAAAACGTTCTTAATGATTTACAAACCAGCAGGGAAGAACACTGAAGGTCGCAGAGCCACATTTGCTCATGTTATTTCTTTTGTGATATTGTAATTTTATTATATATGTCTTTACCACACTTATGCAATTAAAAAATGATCTCTCGATATGATTTAAATGCTAAAGATTCTTATTGTTATTTCTTTTTGTGTGTTTACTGAAAATATAAAATAATAAAGTCATTATAAATACAATTTTAATCAAACACTTTCATTCAAACCTAAAGTCCAATTAAAACTTAAACTCTTTCTCTGGTTCCAAGTGGAGTAAAGTGAACATTATCTCCTTCCAACTGTTAAGCAAACACACACACACACACACACAAACTAATTAGTGCTTTATAACTCCAGGGCTCAGTAAACCTATTAAGTATTGATGGGTCACAAAGGGGGGTTTCACTGAGGGGGGCTTTATCTTTGCATTTGAGTAACTTTCAACATTTACAGCACTTGCACAGTTCTGCATGTTTGAAAGGAAGTTTTTTTTATAATATATTATAATATAATTGAATTTAATATAATATAGGCTAATATAATATATTTGTATGTTCATTTGCATGCATGTGTTGTGAACATTTGAAAACACTTGGTGGCGCTGTTGTTGTCGAATTTGCTCTGAAATAGAACTTTTTCAAATTTGTATAAAAAAAGAAGTCTATTTTCTTTCATTTGTTATAAATAGTAAAAAAAAAAAAATGTTCTATTATTATCTTTGTCGTTGTATAATGTATAATATTACTGTAACCTAAATAAAAATAATGTTAAAATTCTCCCAGGAAGAGAGACTAAAATGTATAATTTGTCCAGAATATTAATGCATATTTTCAAATTAAAAATATATAAACACACACATATATATATATATATATATATATATATATATATATATATATATATATATATATATATATCTCAAACTAGTAATGTCCCAAACAGCTTTTATGATGCATTCATAATGCAGGGCAAGCATTTTTTTTGTGAAAAAATTGTTATTCATTTATCAAAATGTCATTTTCGGTGAGAGAGTGGTTTGAATATGAACAGGGCCATAATGCTCACAGCTCTTCTGGGTTTAAATAGAACAAATGCTCACAGCATTAGGCAGAGGAGGATCAGTGTCTTGGAAATGCTGAGAACAGTCCACTAACAGGCTTTCCTCAGCTTTCTTTGAGGCTTGTGTAGTCCTGGTTGCAACGGGCTAAAAAGGTAATAAAAATATAAACAAATAACATTTGAAATGGATCAAAACCTTTCATTAAAGTTATACATGAATTTTGAACAATACCCGTTAGTCTTAGGACAACTTTGATGAACTTTTTTGATCCACTTCAAATGTTGACTACTGTATATATATATAGATATATGCTGGCCCTGCATTATGAATGCATCATAAAATCTGTTTGGGGCATTGCTGGTTTGATCTTTAAAAAGCAGCTTCTTTTGATGCGTGTCAGTAAGAGAAGCGGAGCTGAAAGAGGATCTGGGTGTATCAGTGCAGACGCAGCTCAAACGCACCGGACTCTTTGGCCTCCAGGTTTCTGTCTTTGATCTGACACAGGATAGTTGGATGCACATTATGGCTGTTGGCTACAAGCTACAACCGATGAGCCAAACGTTCAGTCTTTCTCCCAGCATTTGAGACATTGCCAGCAATATCATCAGGTCTGCATAGAAACCAATATGTTTCAGGTGATGCATATTTTGAAAAGTGTTTCTTGACTGCTAACACTTAAAGCTGAATCTATTGGTTCAAAACCTTACTTCAACTCTCACAACGCCATTCACCTTTTGATCTAATTTGAAGTCTCTGGAAACTGCTGTCTGGCTCATGCTCACATCCATATTTCATGTGTATTCGCTGGGTTTTGTGTATCATCTGAAACCGGGGTTTATTTGAGGGAAGAGAATATTCTTTTATGTGTTTGGTTTTGTCACAGAAGTTTGTGAAGTACAAACACACACACAGAAGTACAATGGTGTCATTTTGGAGATCATTTCTAGATTCAAGAGAATGGTTTATTCTTTCACAAAATCTGTGGAAAATTGAGAGTAACGCATTCAACAAACAAACACCGGTGCAACAATAACCTATCCGGTGACCACCTAACATACTGGTAACAGACTGTTCATATTTCACTAATGTGTCAATCCTCCACTATGATTACACACTCATCTAACATACTTCAGATGTCTCACGTGTTTCAAGCGTGTCATAACAGGGTGTGAATGAATCTCTAACCCTAACCTGAAATTATAATCAATGAAATAAGGCAGTGTGTCTATCACTGTTAAAACAAACATGGTTTCATTATGAAATATGAAATAATCTGTCTAAGGGTACAGGTACATATTGGTTATAATCAGACTAACACAACTTGTACTATTCTTGCAGCATTCTGCACACTTTATACTAATATACTATATAAGCTGTCTGATCTATAACATTTATAAATACAATGATGGATGCAACATGATAAGGTCATGTGGCAATATGTTGGTGTTTGGAATATGTATGGTTGTATACAATTATATTTAAATAAAAATAATTTTGGATTATGAAGCGCACAGCACATAAATCAGGTATCCATAAATACAGAACATTTGCATACATATACAGGAGAAAGAGCTGTATGTTAATATGTGATACCAGAAAACCAGTCACTGAATAATGCATGCAACATATGAATAAGTAAATAAACTAAGATGACAGAGACTGGGATGAGATGATAATAAAAGTTCACATTTTTATTATCTAAAGTTCTATTGAGAGAAGTATTTAGTGTAGGCCTATACTATATGCTAGGGTGACCATAATTTGATTCCCGAAAACCAGGACACTCGGCCCGGCAATGAGATCCTCAAATGATCCTCGAAGTTTACTCAAAGATGCCTTATTAATTTCAATGCATTTAAAGTAGGCGATGCCTCCTCTGTATGGATAGAAAATTATTATATTACAAAATACTATCTATAACCAAAGACACAAATTCAGATAGGCTTCTCAGAGGTCACTCAACATGTTTTATTATGACAGGTTTCCAAAATAATGAATGAAATAAAAAAAAACTCCAAATTGAACAAAAATAGCTCTCACAAACTTACAAAAACTAACTAAAAAAAGATATTTATATCTTTAGTTTTCTTCTTCCTCTTTATCCTGTTTTTCTTCCTCATCCTCCTTGTTTACCCATATATATTTTGCTGTAGAGCTGATCTTTCCCAGCAGTTTTTTGAAAACCAGGACATTTTTCTCACTTTATAGAAAACAGCCAGGACGGCCAGGACAGGACGTGAAAACAGGACATGTCCTGGGAAAACAGGACGTTTGGTCACCCTACTATATGCTAAATACAGTCAGTATATTACACACACACACACACACACACACACACACACACACACACACACACACACACACACACACACACACACACACACACACACACACACACACACACACACACACACACACACATTTACTTAGCTATCTAAATGGGGACATTCCATAGACGTAATGGTTTTTATACTGTAAAAACTGTATATTCTGTCCCCTTACACTAACCCTACCCCTAAACCTCCCCATCACAGGAGACATTCTGCATTTTTTCATATTTAAAAAACCTTTTATTACTTTATTTTTAAACCTGATTTACAAATGAGGACGTCCCTAAAGTGAGTTTTTGTCAGGTTATGGTCACTTCTGGGTACAAATTTGTCCCCAATATATAGTTAAGTAGGTACACACACACACAGAGAGAGAGAGAGAGAGAGAGAGAGACAGAGAGAGAGAGAGAGAGAGAGAGAGAGAGAGAGAGAGACAGGCACAGAGAGAGAGACAGGCACAGAGAGAGAGAGAGAGAGAGAGAGAGAGAGAGAGAGAGAGAGAGAGAGAGAGAGAGAGAGAGAGAGAGAGAGCGAGAGAGAGAGAGAGAGAGAGAGAGAGAGAGAGAGGGAGGGAGAGAGAGAGAGAGAGAAAGAGAGAGAGAGAGAGAGAGAGAGAGAGAGAGAGAGAGAGAGAGAGAGAGAGAGAGAGAGAGAGAGCTCCACCTTGTGTGGCTCGTGAACCTCCTCCTCAATCCTCGGCTGAAATCGTTCGCGTTCATTCTCATCAGTGGAGCTTCATGGACGGGCAGGAATGGCTGGATCACGGAGACTTGTTCATTTGTTCACGGCTTTATGCGTGTTTCTGTGCTGCAGCGCTTCGGTGAACGGAGGAAAGAGAGGAAACTCGGAAAAATGCAACTACAAGGTAAAGAGACGCATTTCACTGAAATCTGTAAAACACGTCGCGTGCGATACTCCTGTCAGAGACACGAGCTGAAAACACGAACAAGTAGAGTCATGTCACATTACCTCAGAAGAACATTTAAAGCTCTTAATAGTGGAGTTTGAGCTTTAAACAAGAGCATTCAACAACTATGATGAATTATTGATCAAAAGTGTTTGTTTTTGTGTTGTGTGGAAGTGAAACTACACGTATCCGATACAAATGTAACATCGAATACCTTTATTTGTTGGGCAGATGTTGTGTGTTTATTGAGATTAACTCTTTAAAATTAGAGTCTGATATCATAGGAAGACATTTTTACTTTCTCCAATCTTTGTTTTGGAACTGGAATTTAGCAGGTCCAATATCTGCTTGACAAGTTACTGTAAAGTAGTTTGTTGCTGGTCTGAGATGGTCTACAAACTAAAACCAAAACTATACCAGCTAAAACTGATTTTTTTTCTCCCAACATGGATGTCTGTCTGTTTATTCTCTAGTTCTCCAGAAAAGCATTAAACAGAGAACCTGAAGAAACTGTTATGCAACTTTTGTAACTTCTAAGTATGCAGCCAATATAAGCTGAATAATCTTTATTTTTAAGAGTGCACCTGTATGAATCATGCTGTGTTTTAAAGTGAATGTGTTCTTCACTCTGTGGAAGTCTTGAGCAAACAGTGTTCATCCGGTCAGGAGCATTGAGCTTTGGGAAATGGCCTTTTAGGAGGTCAGATGTGTGAATGAGTCTCTCGGGAAGGTCTATTGTTGCTGGAGTTGACCTGTTGATGCTGTTGTGAATGGATTTGAATGGAGGTTGTAGACTGGAGATCACTATGGGAAGATAGAACAAAACATGTTCTGAACAACAGAAAACTGCCTTCTGTAACACAGGAAGCCATAATGTGCACTTTAATGGTTTAATCTTTTGGATTTTATAGACATTAACACAACTGATTCATTAATGAAAATACAATAAAATGCAACTGTATACATGTGCAACTGCATACAAACAGTAAATGCAACTGTTTAGCAGTTATTTGCCTATAGATGACTTTTATGAATAAGTTTGTTTTGAAGCACTATTTTGAGAATTTTAAATGTTATTTAGCTGATGATGTTAAGGGAGTTCTGTAATTATGTTTTTAATTCAGACAAGTCTTGAATGTGCAGTGAAAAAAATCAATTTTGAGAGAAATATGACTTTTTTCCTTTTTAAATGATTCAAAAGAATGAATATGGCTGTAATACGAGACTCTCCACACGTCCATGTTGTGTTGGTAGTGTTTGTCTTTGGCCTTTCTTCCTGTTGTTGGGTCGTGTCTGGGTAGATTGCTGATGACAGACGGGCTATTGACGGACAGATTGCCCTCAATCTCATTGTCTTATAGGGACAGAGCTGCTTTGAACTCATTTCCCATAGGAAGTGTGTGCTCTATTAAAATTCTTTGGCATTTCCTTTTAGGAAGCACAGATCACCTCCCTCCACTGCTACATCAAAGCCGTCCTGTTGAGAGAAACACTTCAGGTGTAAATGACTTGTGTGTTCTTGTGGGCCGTTATGACGCCTGGGCTGATACATGGTTGAACTTCTTATATGCGACAGACTTGATTAATACAAGCTCACAGTAAATGAACAATTGTGAAATTGTCCATTTTTATATGCAAAAGTATTTTTGTACATGAAGTTGTGCTTTTGCTTGCTTTCTGTGTTTAAATGCTGCTTTTGGCTCTTTAACACACATATGGTTTTGTAGTTTGCTGAGATCTCTAAGTTGTAAACTTTGGTGTGTAATCCGTCCCTGCTGTGTTTGTGCTATATATGTGAATTATGTCTATATAAACCGCTTTACAGGAATGTTTATAATATCTGAAAGGTTAGTTCACCCAAAAATGAAAATTGTATCATCATTAATCAGTGGTGGACAGTAACAAAATGTTTTTACTTTTTTACTGTACTTAAGTGCATTTTTGAAGAATACTTTATCAGAGTATTTTTACTTTGGGAAACATTTACTTCACTACTGTCCAAAGCATATTATCGTACTTGTTATTACACAACATGATTCACGAACAAGCTTATCCCTTCCAATGAACTTGATGAATTGGTTAACAAATCATACTGAACGATTATTTGTGAATCAAATTGATCTGATTGCTGCTGTTCTCAAGTCAAGAATACACTGATTCAATGATCTGATCAAAATGAGCCAGATCCAGGATATCTATAGTATTTTTGTTTTAAAACTAACCCTTTTATTTCTTCATGCTTTAATGCTCGTTCACACTGATAACTATAGCCATAATAACTATTAGCGTCCATTGTTCTGTTAATTATAACACGTCTGCCTCTTTAAATGATCAAGCTCTTTAGAGCAGGATGGATTCTGATTGGCTGTCAATGTTTTTATTAATCATCAGCTGGAACATTTTTTTTTTAAAGTGATTCCAACTATATTGTTCATATGTGCCTTTATCATTATAGTTGTGGTGTGAACTCTGCTATTATTTTATATTTAGAATGATTTTTTTTTAACTATATCTTTAACATTATCGTCCTTAGTGTGAATGGACAATTAAAGTCACATTTTAGCAGAGTAGAGCTGGGCGATAATACAGTTTACATTTTGCCACAATATTAACAATCACACAGCTGAGGTTTTCTATATAGTTTATATTCCTTTATATGAGTATACTGTATATATGCAGGTAATGTAGGATGTATATATCCAACTTTTAATATGCCCTGTAGAGGAGAGGCCAGCTATTATTTTTCAATGCAATCAGACATAAAGTTAGCAAAAAACTTGACAATGTTTTGCATGCACATTTTCATAAATCATAAGTGTTTATTTAAGATGCAAAAAATGTGATAGTTTGTGTTGCATGTTGTCTCTGTAGAGAGTTTTACACTTTCTGTCTTTGCATTGATTCCTGTTTTCTGGCCGCCACCCAGATCAGGTTAAGACTCAGGAAAAACAAAGGAAGATATTTGCCGGGCTCCAGCCGAGAGGGCAGGAGGCTCAATTGGATCTCCAATGGGGGCCTGTTGGACTCGGATTAAAGTGGTTGTTCTCTCCGGAAGTCCCAGGCCTCTCGGCTCAATAGCATCCATGCCTTCAGCTTTCCAATGAGCTCTGTGAGAAATCCCGCTGCCAGAGAATCGTCTAAGTCGAGAGAAATGAGCCTAACTTTCCTCTCCTTCTGACCTCAAGCCCTGTATCTCTGTTAAAGAAATAACAGAATTCATTACAGGACAGATATTACTGGCAGTGTTCGTCCCCGTCCATCTGGCGAAGTTATGCTCTCTGAATGTGCTGAGGGTAATGTCAGCCAAACCTCATAGACTTCAGCAAGCATCTTGAAGCTGTTTCAGGGAGGTTTCTGGGGGTGCGACGCGGCAGGCGATTAGCTAGTCTGTGCTTTTCATGTACAAACCTCAAACGTGCGTTCAAGGGAATCGCCATGATTAATATTCAACTACGTATAGCTCACTGTTCATTCGGCGCTCAAGTAAATGTTTTGCAGAGAGCGTATTTATTTGTTCCCCATAGAACTTTTAAGCAGTAGTTCACTAAAATCATTAGTCTTTATTTACTCACCACAATGTGGTTCTAAACCAGTTTGAATAATATTGTGAATATTGTTGACTCTTTGACAAATTGCATTTCCTTGTAAGTCTCTTTGTATAAATGCATCAGCTAAATGCATAAATGTAAATGACTTTCTGCTGTGAAAAACAAAATGAGCTTTTAGCCAAAATCCAAGCAAATGAATGTCTATAAAGTCAGTAAATATAGTGCATTTGTGCGCTATATTTCAAGTGTTTTGATTCATGTGATGCTTTGTATGAGCAACGGACCCCCAAAAAGTCGATACTGTTTCCATCCTGTAGCTCTAAAAACTCATTTGCAGTTTTCAAAGTTGCGTCATTACGATTTGATCATGTGAAAACCAATGTCACGATGCCTCATTTTATCAGAATCTTGAGTGACATTTGAGAGCTCTGGCTGATGAAAAGATTGTCTGTGTATGAACCTCACACGAAGCTGTTATCACTTCAGAAAACATGGTATATAAATGTATGTTGGTTATTTTATTTGGATTTCAGAAGTATAAATCTACTTCTATTGTGTGGAAACGAACACTGAACATTCTGCTAAATATCTTTTTAATAATAATACAGGGTTGGAGTAATTCATGAACTATTTCTTTAATCGAAAGAAAATCAAACTAATCCTGACCTTAAGCAATACAATCAGTGAGGATTTTAAGACGTGATTTAAAACGTGCTTATATTTCTTTTTATGTTCCAGTGTTTTCAATAAAAGCAAATCTTCTTAACCGTATCAGCTATAACTGGCTTCTTTCGTTCTTAGTCTTGCAGGTGCTTCATGTACATGTTATTTTAACCCTCAAACGGAAGCAGTCGGAAGAGAAATGTTTATAAACCAGAAGGACTCTCATTGGTGGTCTTGACAACTGATCTATATCTGGCGCTTTGTTACGGCTCAGAAAAATGAACAAGGATTGACCTTAAATCACCCAACTACAGTCTAATATACTCGATCAAATAAAACAAAAGCATGATGTCTTTGTTTTACTTTATACAAGCAGAATCCCGGCCAAGACCTTCCTTTATTACTGTGGTCCTGGGATCTAATAAGTGCATATATGAGCCGTCTTTTTCCATTTCTGTGTGTGTTTCTCAAAAGAGCCCTCACACTTTGGGTCCTTGTTCTCGTAACATCTGTTTGAGGATGAATGATGGGGAAGGGGGTGTGTGGGAGAGAGAATGAAAAGGGGGGTGAGATCTGAGTTATTTCTGTGCCATCTTAAGGGTGCATTGAAAACCATCCAAGCAGCTCGTCACCTTGGAGGCTGTGTCTTGTGGGAAAATCCCTGGTTGGCTAGCTCTGAATCGGCCCGGTTCGCTGAACCGCTTTGAATTCTGGGATGGAGGTCTTTGAGTAGCGGCACTTCTTTTGACCGGACGAGTGCTCCTGCTCGGTCTGAATGGCAGGATGTCGCTGGTAAACTGAGGTATGTTAAAAGTGAATTAAGAGTTGGGACACTCTGTGCAGCTCGGTTGGGGGCCTGTGATTGGTCAGTGATTTTTCTGCTCTCAGTCTAAAGAAGTTGGTCAGGCCTGCATGTGTTTTCAGATTTAGAAGTGAAGGGTTTGACTAACTTCTTATATCTGAATAATTTTATGGTAAATAATAAAAATAGAAGTATATGTATATTGTGTGTGTGTGTGTGTGTATATATATATATATATATATATATACACATATGTATGTATTTATGTATATATGTATATATATACATATGTATGTATGTGTATATATATATATAGAGAGAGAGAGAGAGATTCTTTAATATTACATAATGATATATGCATATACAATTTTATTACATTATTATTTAATGATATACAGATATATAGATTAATAATTATAAAATTATTTTGGTCACACTTTAGATTAGGGTCCAATTCTCTTACTATTAACTATGGTTTTTGCCTCAATAAGCTCTTAATTACTGCTTATTAATAGTTAGTAAGGTAGTTGTTAAATTTAGGATTGGGGTTTAAAGGATGTAGAATATAATATTGTCATGCAAAAAAAGGCATTAATATTTGCTTTATAAGTAATAAGCAACTAGTTAATAGTGAGAATTAGATCCTAAAGTGTTGTTACCATTATTTTATTAATACATAATCATGTTTTTTTAATCCACTTAAATACTTTAAAAATGCAAGTTGTGTGTGTGTGTGCATATGTATACTGTATATATATATATTGTATATGGATTATTTAATTGTTTAATTATTTATTTAATATTATATATACTGTGGTAAACACTACCATTTCTGCCATTGAGTATGTTGTCTTACTGCCCACATCTATTCATAACTAACCATGAAACAAATAAAATGCCATGCAAAATTGTAATATGGCTATAAAATGTCTCCTAAACTTAATACAGAACAAATTTGAGCATTATGTATGCTATTGGAGCTTGCGCTTTATCCTCGTACAGTTGTGGATGCTCAGGCGACCCTGAGGCCAGTAACTCGAGTCCGTTTGCATTGCAGAGAGACTCGATCTGCGGTCAACAGTTCCTCCTCCTCCTCCTGCCGCCACACACTGAAGTCATTACAATCAATTAACTGCTCTTTGCTCCGGCCTAATCAAGGATCTGGTCCAGAGAAACTTCCTGCCTGTAGGTTTCAGGCAATGATTTGAGATTATACAGTGTCTGTCATATACAGGGTAAAGTATGCAGTGGCCTCTGAGATCTGGGGTGGATGCATCTTTAAGTCCCCTGTTTTAAAACCACAGTTTATATGTGTTATCGCCGGGGTTTTTTAAGCTATAATGAAGTCCAGAGTGTCCTGAAGTTGTCTAGTTACAGTAAATCACATTAAATTGATGTAACTATTAGATTCAAGGTCAATTAAAGCTGGAAGCAGCGATGAAAAGGGCCCTCGCACCCGTGCCGCCGCCACCCGGCGGTTTTAGGAAGACAGAGCACGGTGGGCAGTATGTAATGATAATAAATATAGGAGGACTATGTCAAAGTATTTGTATTCGCCACACTTCCTGCTACCAGAAGGTGGCGCTATTGCTATAACCAAATGGGAGCATGGTCATGTGTTCAGGACAGGACTCTTATCAAACGTATTAAACATAAGAACTGCAAGCAATATTGAACTCTATGACATATTCATGCACAAATCACCAAAAGGCTGAAATTGTACATTTGTCAGGCCGCCAAGGGCACACCCTTCGACGAAAACTCAAGATCTTCGCAATTTAACGTCGCAAAGGCCTTAAGATTACACTCACCAAATTTGAAGATGATCAGATCAAAACTGAAGGAGGAGTTCGTTAAAGTACAACATCTGGAAATGGCAAAAACCACACAAAATCTGAGAGGAAATTGAAAATAGCTGACTTCCTGTTGTGTTTAGGGCTATGCTCCAAGAGACTTTTTTGTAGATATTGTGTCATTACATGTATGTACCAAATTTCACACCTGTACGTCAAACGTAGAGCCGGGGCAATAATGTAGGGGGCGCTATTGAGCCATTTTGCCACACACATTTGTCAGGCCGCCGAGAGCACACCCTTCGACAAAAACTCAAGATCTTCGCAATTTAACGTCGCAAAGGCGTTATGATTACACTCACCAAATTTGGAGAGGATCAGATCAAATCTGTAGGAGTTGGTTAAAGTACAACATCAGGAAATTACGAAAAATGCACAAAATCTAGGTGGAAGTTCAAAATAGCTGACTTCCTGTTGTGTTTAGGACTATGCTCCAAGAGACTTTTTTGTAGGTATTGGGTCATTACATGTATGTACCAAATTTCATACCTGTACGTGAAACGTAGAGCCGGGGGAAAATGTGGGGTAATAATTTACAGAATTTTCCCCACCCAATTTTGAAAACCATATCACACGTAAATTTTCACCACTTCTGAAGCATGTGCAAAGTTTCATGAGTTTTCGAGCATGTTTAGGCCCTCTAAAAAGTGATTAATTTAGGAGGAGAAGAAGAAGCGGAATAATAATAAACGGAGCAAAAACAATAGGGTCCTCTCACCATCGGTGCTCGGGCCCTAAAAATGACCCTATTTACTTACTTAATGCACATTCTAGGCCATTATACATTTACATTACATTTAGCAGATGCTTTTATCCAAAGCGACTTACAACTGAGGACTAAAGCAAGCGAGTCATTGTGAAGAGGCAAAAACAACGCAAGAAGTGCTCAAAATACACAGCCCAGCATTGCTCAGAGTAGCGTAAGCCAGACAAGGGAGGATTTAAAGGAATCATTTTTTTTGTTCTATTTTTCTTTTCTTTCTATGTCAATACAGATTTGTATACACTTTTAAAAATAAGGTTTTTTTCACGGTGATGAGATAGAAGAATCATGTTAGGTTTCCCCAAGGAACTTTCAGCGAACAGTTCTTTAAAAAAGAATGTTCTAGAACTTTTTAATAATCTAAAGATCTTTTACCACTAAAAATAACTTTTTGTTCAATGGAAATGCGACATTAGGAGCTTTCACACCCGAGGAACATTTTCATTAGCGAAAGTACCTGCTTTTTGGCGTTTTCACTCTGCAGGACGATTTTAGTCATCAATATGCGAAATACCGCCACCCGCCATTTTTTAAAATCCATCCAAAACACACAGTTTATATTTACTCCATGAACATGGAAAACGCTATAGATGGACCGGTCCCGAGGTCTAGGCACTTTTCCGTCGTTGCGCTAAGTAGGAAATCCAAGTGACTTTAAAGAGACCAAGCGAATCATGATTATGTATTTCTGCTCAGCTGTGCATTAACCACACACAAGCGATATAACAGTTTTTCGTATACAGTTTACTTTGTTTGTTTAACAGTGTAATAACCTATCAGATATGACTTTTAAACAGAATATAAACTTCTGAAGATGGAGAATGTGAGCGCTGTGTGCTCAGGCTAATCCGCTCTCAGCGCTGTCAAAATAAAAGTCAGCCGCGCTGTCAAAATAAAAGCCCCGCACAACAAAATAATAAATAAATTATAAATTAAAATATGAATAATAATTATAATAATACTAAATAATAATTAAATAAATATATCTCCTTACTAAAAATACACAATCATAGAGTATGAAATGGAATACGTTCTTACTTTCTTTTTTGTTCTTTTTTTTTGTACCCACTTAATGCACTCTTTATTCATTTTCTTTATTCATTTACTTTACTCTTCTTGACATTCCCGCCTGAACTGGAATACATTCTAAGGTGCACTTTCTTTTCAGCTGACATAAAAAGGCTTGTGAACTCTGTTGCATGTTGAATTCAAGAGTCACTGTACAATAAGTCAGATTTAACACATAGGTGTTTTCCAAAACGCGAAAGAAGTAAAACTAATGCACCAGCCTGTGTAATCAAGCTCCTGCGTTCACTGTGTTTCAGGCTCTGGTTGATTACGAGGGTCTCTGTGCCTCAGGCTGAGGGGTTATTCAGCATGCGATCTCCTCTCTTGTGTCTCATCCCTCGTTCTTGGCACAGCCTCTGTGTTTTCCATTAGAGCCGCGAGATGATCTTCCCTTCTCTTCCTCTTCTTCATGGTCATGCAGTTCTGGAAGCCTCTGGGCAGCGGTGCATTCTTAAAGCATGAAACCCAAAACTTCAAATCCCACAAGCCCTCTGTCCTCCCTGTGAAGACATTCATTGTTTGTTAATGTCATTCTTGGCCATGTCGTTTCTCGGTGTGCGTTGTATCGCTGCTTGTTCTCGCAGGGCAGACACACAATGTCTGTTTTATTAGCACAGACTATTAATCCAGGGCTATAGAAGTGTAAATGAAAGAACTTTTTTGAGGATGGGTTTTTCTCATGTTGTTGGGCTTCTGAGAGCACGCCTGGGCTTGTTTCGGGTCGTTTCTGCCTGATGTGTTTACATCCTTTTCAAGTAATGTGAATTTTAAACGATTATAAAAAGAAGATGTGATAACAAAGGAGCAAGAATCCAAATAACAAAGATCTTGAAACTAAAGTGGATGTCTTGCTGACATGAAAAAACGTGTTTATTCATTTCTGTAATAGGGATTCCCAAACGTGTTTGTCAGGCAAACCTCTAAACCTGTTATTTCAATAGTTTAACAACGTTCATGGCTCTCTGATGTTGGTTAATGGTCATATGATAAACATATGATATTGAATAATTTTTAGTGTGTTTTATGTTGATTATTTTAAATGATTTATTTTAACCTAATATTTGTATATTTTATTTTGATTATTTTAAAATTATTTTAATCTTACATTGATTTTTAAATATTTATTGAGTTTTATTTTTATTTTTTAATTATTTTTTTTTACATTTTGATGATTTTATTTATATTTTAAAATTGTTATTTTTATATTATGATTTTATAAATATTTAGTGAGTGTTTCATTTTAATTATATTTATTTTTTACTATATTTATTTATTACATTTTGTATGATTTTATCTCATTTTTAAGTTATTTTAATTTTACATTGATTTTATAAATATTTAGTAAGTGTTTTAGAATGATTTATTTATTTTTCTTTTGCTTTTTTATGATTTAACTAACTATTAGCGTTTCATCATGAACCCAGTTTGGAAAACCCCTGATCTATACATCAAAAATAAAAATACCCCATAAAATGTGAAGGAATAGTTAATTCATAAATGAATATTCTGCCATAATTTACTTGTTGAAGATGTTTAGCAGGATGTTCACGCTGCTTTTTTAACATGCTATTTCCCAATATTTCCGTGAAAAAAACAGACCAAAATTTGTCATATTATAAAGCTTAAGACACGATTTTCTCGGAAACTCAATCCCAATATGTTGTTTCTCATTATTACGAAACACGTTTTGTTCATTATGATTGTGAAATCCATTTATGTTTCATTTTTAAGTTTGCTGTATCCCAGCGGATATCAATCCTGCAGATGTTCGGGACCTTTGCCACGTGTTGCACGGCAGTGCAGGTCAACTGTGCACAAGTTCACAAATCAGTTTATGATGGTTCAGAGGCCAGATCTTTCCAGGGAATTGTATGGTCGTGTTAAACACTTTGTCTTTTTTAAAGAAAAGGCTGGTCCTGGATCAGTGGGTTGAGTTAAGCGCTACCTAGATGTTTTGGGACTGGAAAATCCATTATCAGTATGTAAGTTCACTGTCTGTTAAACACATGAGTGTGATCTACATGTGCTCATCACACTTCACACACTCCCTCTGGAGAGCCGGACGCATGAAATAAGTCAAACAGAACAGAAGCTTATTGAACCTTTGCATATGTGTTTTTGTTGAGTATCATAATTGATACATCAGGCTTTTATGGCTCATTTAGTATGATATAGTGAGAATATGGAGGGAAAACACCTCAATATCATTCAGAGGCTCAAACTGAGCAAAAACTTTTGGTGCAGATGCTGATATTATATGGCCAGCAAGTGATGCTTGTAATGTAAATCAATTATCCTTATAAAAGTATAACAGACTACTAACATAAAATGCATAAATGCCTTAGTAAGATGATATTCAAATGCTTAGTTTTATGTAGTTTTAAAACATAGAATGCAATGCAATACAATGATAAATGAAAGATGAACAAATAAACGATCCTCAGAAGATCATATTTGAGACTTGCATTTGATCAGGATTTTTCCTAAAATGATATATGGATAATTAAGTAAACCAAAGTTGCTTCAGTCCAGTAGGTGTTTATGTTTTGTGTATGTGAAGGGAAGTGCACCTCAACTGTGCTCTGTTTACGAAAATGAGCCGCTTAAGTTCCTCAGAGCGAATGTAATGGCATATGGGAGCGTTTTTGTGTGCGAATGTGCTGGGAAGACAGGAAAGACATTAAGGGGAGCAGACTGAAGCCCTCCAGCTTTTGACCCTTCATCAGATGTTCCCTCTCTGACCTGGCCATCCGGTTCCTCTTTAGGCTGAGAGCTGAAAGTTTTAGGTACTTGATCAGTATCAATTCAGTGTTTCATGTAGTTGTGTTGAATGTATTTGCTATGCCTTTTGTTTTAACTGCAGCGCTGAAACTGATATGATGAAAGCAGTTTGTGCTAAGAGTTACATGACCAGTGAGTGTCACTATACGTCTACATTAATCCGGATAAATAAAAAAATAAAAAATCTAAAAACGCCGTCCGTCCACACAAAACGCCTGAAAACGCTAAATTCACCTTACTGCGCATGCTTAAAACCTCACAAAAGCTCACTGAGATGGACAAATAAATAATAAAGTTATAGCGCAATTCTTCTGACAGGATAATTTTATTTAGTAAAATATCTCCGCGTCCAGGTCGCACTCATTATATGTTTGGTCTAAAACGCAACTAGTCTCATGCTTTGCCGCAGGGAAAGCAAATGTGAGTATTTTCTGTCATCTTTGCAGGACTGTGATATGAAGAGTGTGCAAAGTAACATATTTAAGCAACAGTGAATAACACACAACAGGCACAATACCGGTATAAACATGAATATCATTATCTAATATGCGTCACATGACTAAATCATCGTTCATCATCGTTTTTTAAATACCTCAAATTTCCACGCTACAATGCGAAAACTGCGTTTTCAAATTTATCCACTTTGGAGAGCGTTTTCATTACTAAAAACGCCGTCTCAGTGAACGGAAGGCCAAAATGGTTCATAAGAAAACGTATTAGTGTTGACAAGGCCTCATTTACTTCTAGTGCAGGATGTTTGTAGCCGTTGTTGAGTTGCAGACGTGCTCTGAGATTACCATAATTACACAGATGAAGAAAGCTGATACCTGCTCATTAATGCCACATGATCACCTGCAGCTTTTGCAAAAAACGCCACACAGATGCATGAAACTCAATCTGGATCTGTTTGTTTTTGATGTCAAGAAGACAAAAACATATAGTTTGTTTGCTAGTTAGCAATGCAAGATTATACGTCATGTTACACTATCACTCTACCTTGGTACTGGCACAGTAAAGTTTAAACACAGACGCCTCAAGAAAAACAAAAGTCTTTGCTGAGTCACAAATCCCCAGGTTTCGTGAGACACAAACCCATTAGAAAGTTGCACATAAAGGTGATAAATAACAAGGACCTGATAGCAAACACAACGTTGATTGTCCAAGAAAATGACTCTTTTTGGAATATGAAATTGGAGACACATGTTAAGGAAATGAGAAACGTGTGTTCGAGCTCTTCTATGCTAGGCTGTGGTCAGATTTGTCAACTCCAATGTAAAAAGGTGCTTGTTTCCTTTGTTTGGACATTGAGAGAGTTTTCATCAGGTTTCGCTGATTCAAGTGGTTTTGTCAAGGAAGAAATGTGAATTTGTTGTAAATTGAGTTTTATTATTAATGACATAAAAAAAAAAAATATATATATAGGCTATATATAACTGTACAATAATTACATGTATAAAATATATTACTAGTTCATATATAATTAAAAATGTTATTTTTTTATTTTTATGATTTGTACTTTATTGATTTTCTCATTTGCAAACAAGAAATGATACAATCATGTACTTGGCATATAAACAAACACAAAAATGTAAAAATATACATAAAACAACACCGTTAACCAATAAAAGGTAACAATATAAAGTGAATAAATAAATAAAACAGAACAAAACAAAACATAAAAAAGGTTAAAAAAAAGTGGACAGGGATGTTGCCAGGAATTTTTTTAAAAATAATTTTTATAATAATTTTATAATAATAATAATAATAATAGAATTTAGAACTTCTGTCAGTTTTGCAGGACAAGACTTGAGTTGGATTAGTTGCATTGTTCGTAGATGGCAAATTTAAATGTCAGTTTGCTATAAGCACTTACTAAAGCGTAGAGCTGGACGATTAATCGTTAAAAGATCGCAATCTCAATTCAAACACCCACGCAATCTTATTCCTAAATGACAAATATTCGCCTGTGTTTATTAAACCTTTGACAAAATGACACCGGAAATATTCAGATCTGCATTTGCGCTGCTGACGATCCAGAGAGAGTCGTTGTCACAGCTTCTCAGACTGTCTTTTTAACCACACAGTCTCGTTATTTCTGTGTTACCTAAATTAAAATTATAAAATTATTACTGGGATAAAATTTATAGTTGGATATAAACACTGATGTCTACGGTAGAGATCAAAATAGAGCAAATCACCTTTTGAAAGTAACTTGTCGCTTCAAAAAAACGATTGCATCGATTACATCGTTACACCAGTAGGTGGCGACAAGTGACTTAAACTAATGTATTTGTCGTTGAATCCTTCACTTAAGAAATTTGTTAAAAAAAAAAACGCTGATTCATTCAGTAATGAAACAAGTGAAGAATTTACGAGTCAATTAATCATTCATTCAAACCAATTAAAAAAATAATTCAACATTTTAACACCTCTAGTAAATTACATGTTATTTTTATAAATGTATCCAGAATCATGCAGCTCTACTAAAGAGCTATTTTGTTTTTGGTTAATATTGCATAAATCTTTCACAGTAAGACCAGGAGCATGTATTAAAGCAAATAGGGTGTATTTTGTCAAATAAAGTCAATTTTGACTTTCTGTTCCCCGTCACAACATTGCAAATCAAGCCAGCGCGGGTCTTGCTTTGTTCTTTCTTTTATATTCCAAGTAATTTGTTGGACAAACAGTGAGAAGTGGTCTGTTTGTTTTCACAGCACTGAGAAACAAGCCCCCCGAGAGCAGCTCTGCGTTCCCAGATCAGCGAGATCTGAAGCTCAATATCATAAGTGCATGTAAGACAAACACAATGATGGAGAGCGGCTGCTGCAGACTCTGACCCCTTTTACCTTTACAGCGTTCGACAGGCGCTCTCCTGTGCTGGATTTATCACATCCGAGGAGACGTCTTCCTTTAGCCCACGAGGTCTCGACCAGGCAATAAAGAGTTTATGCATGCAAAATAAATGTGCATAAATATGTCTGGAGTTTTAGTAGGACTGAACCATTAATCAGTCCAAAATCAGAATTGCAATATGGTGAGCTTTTCAGAGTGTAGCGCAATTTCATACACGCACAACTTTGCTTGTTGCTCTGGAAGGTCACGTCGCTTGTAATGAGCATTTGACAACTCGTACTCATGCATTTTACCACATTTGTAATGAGGAAAAGTTTGCAAACCTGTTGCCAACAAAGTATAAGCTTTGTTTTTTCCACTAAGGGGTCGTTTGCATGACATCATTTTCAATTAAAAACGTTTTGGCCGTTCATTTACATGACAACGGCGTTTTGGGGGCCTGCTTTTTTTGTTGTTGAAAATGATACAAATAAACAAAAAAAAACAAAAAACGGAATTTGTGAAAAAAGTGACATCTTGCACATGCATGTTACATATTCACTCTATAGTGTTTCTTTACAAAGTGATATCGCCAACTACTGGCCTGGCTTGAATAATACAGCATTTTTAGTCGTTTTCACAGATGTGTGTGAACGGGGATTGCTTTGTCAACGTTGTCGTCCCAAATCATGCAGCAAGTTTCACTCTCAGGTTACGCTGAGGCGCTGTTACTTGTGGTATTTATTCATGAAGTTTATTCATCTGGTATCCATACGAGGCAGATCGTTTCTTGTAAATAGGTTCTGATAAACGGGGGGGAATTTGTAAAGCAAGCACAGAGATGCAGGTCATGCGTAATCCTAACTAATGCCACTGGGTAATTCAGTAAGTTCTCAGGATAGGGACATTAATTACCCCCCACCCCTTCCTGGTCCTAGGCCAAAGAATAGCAGCAGTGTCCCTGTGATTGATCATCGCTGGTCAGATATCCCATCATGCACTATCTACCCTTCAGCAAATACGAACTGATAGCATGCATGTTCATTTTCCATGCAAGGGGCAAAATCCCCGAGGGCTGCATTTCCTCGAGTCGGGTGGGAGAAGATTCAAGCAGTGAAGGATCAAACAAAAAGCTGCCCTTTGAAAAAAGTGTGGTCTGCTGGCTTGTTTGCTGTTGTCTCCATATGGGTTACAGCTAATTGGGTTCTTAAGAAGAACCATCTACACTTGTAACATAGCTGGCAGTGTTCTCATTAAATTAGCTTCATGTGTGAGGTGAGATGCCAAAGCACAAGTCAAACCAGGTACTTTTTAGGCAAGGAACACTCTGCTTTGATTATGTGTAGGGATTGCATTAGACTGTGAAAAGTTAACATTTCAGAATGGGACAGTGTGCTAACTAGCTGATGATTTATCACATAATTAATTTACTAAAAATATTAACACTTTTCACAGTAACACTTTTTACTATGGTCTCATTTTTAACATAATGCAGTAACTAACACATCTAAGCATTTATTAACGTTAGTGTTAGTCAATAATAACTCATTTGTTCATGTTAGTTAGGTAGAGTGCTTTAACTAATGTTAACAGATACAGCTTTTTATTTAAAAAATGTTTTAGTAAAAAACAAGATTAGATGCTGTAGAAGTATTGTTCATTATGTAACTAATGTTAACCAGACTGAAATAGTAAAACATACTCCAAGAATATGTTTTTTATTTACTTCAAAAAATTATTTGTGTGCCTTTTTACTTTATGTACATTACAATGCATTATATCATTCATAAATACTTATAATCCTAGTTAAAAGGCATTATAATATTTGCAGATTCACATCTGAAATTGGTTGTTTGTCATGTGTTTTAATGTATCATACTTTCTAAAGGTGTAACATGATAAAGTGAGTATTAAAACCATACAGTGCATTATAAGCTGCATAATTAATGCGTTAGAGTACTTTATATATAAAGGCTTTAAGTAAAGTGTTATCATATAATTTTTTTACAGTGAACAGTAGGATTTAACTTGCTCTGGTGTTGTGACGAGAACTCAGTCTTTTGTGAAAGCATAAAAACATAAAAGGTAATGAATGCATAAAAGACGAAGCCCAGCTCCCATACTGTGAAGTTTTTTCCTCGTTTCGGATGATATAATCACTGTTATTATTCATATGGAAGGTGGAACACCTGGTTAGATCAGCCTTTGGTGTTTAACAGGAAACACGTACCCCTTCACCTGCCGTCACTTTGTCCAGACACGCTCGTATCCCTGATCCCGCACAATAGCCGGATAAATCTTATTTTTCTATTGCCCCTGCCAGGTGCGTGTGTTTGACCAGATCAAACTGATCTCCATTCTTCTTGTTCATCAAACTCCTACTATGACACTTTTGATATGCATCATGATGTATTAATACTGTTCAAACATTTGGGGGTTTAGTAAGAAATGGATTCAGCAAGGATGCACTAAACGAGTCAAAAGTGTCAGTAAAAACATTTATGATGTTACAAAAGATTTTATTTCAAATCTATGTTGTTCTTTAGAACTTTCTATTCAACAAAGAATACTGGAAAATAAAAATGTATCACAGTTTCCACAAAAATATGAAGCAGCACAACTGTTTTCAACATTGATGATAATCATAAATGTTTCTTGAGCATCAGATCATCATATTAGAGTGATTTCTGAAGGATCATGTGACACTGAAGACTGGAGTAATGATGCTGAAAATACAGCTTTGATCACAGGAGTGAATTACATTTGACGTATATTCACATAGAAAACAGTTATTTTAAACTGTAATAATATTTCACTTTTTACTGTATTTTTAATCAAATTAAGTAATGCAGCCTTGAGCTTTTTACTTATCCCAAACCTTTGAACATGTACCATGGTATTTGCATAGTACATCAAGGTATATCATGGTAATACTGACTGAAAACATGTTACTGATGTGATGTAAGATGGTTTTGGTACTTTATTTTGTTAGTTTTGAGCTACAAAATCCCTTTATAAAGGATAGCTATGATGAACAGTAATTGTAATAACATGGTATTACTATAGTACATGATTATAAAAACATTGCATTATGGTACAGAAAACCACAGTAACAAATGCAAAATCATGCTTTTAAGTTTTACCAAGGTATTTTTTTGTAATTGTAGATTGGTCTTGACTTGAGTCATTGTGTGTTCTCTTAAATTCCACGGTGCGTTTAATGACCCCGGTCATTAAACAAAAGGCACACAGTCTTCCCTCTTTTACAATCACTTAATAAGCCCTAATAAAGCGTGAGGACCCTTGTTTGACCGAGGTCTGACCTCCTTGTTTTACCTCACGGGCAACATTTCTGCTCATTTGCCACATGGGATGCAGCAAATTTATGAGCCCCATCACAGCACCCCCGGCCCAAACTGTCCATTTGAAGTTTTAGGATGCCAAATGACTGCTGGGGCTATTAGCACGACGCGGGCCGAGACGTCAGAGCGACCGCTGAAGGTCTTCAAGCCCCGGCTCCTCTCAGCGGGACCGACGGCCCACAGGGACGGGACCGAGAGGAGGAGGTGCTGCTTGTTGAGGAAGGTCGTAAACAGGTGTCGGGGAGAGTGTGACAGACTTGTTAGGAGGAATGTGTCACATCACAGACATTCGCACATCGAGAGAGAACTAGACCTGGAACATGTGCAATTAAACTCAAGGAAATGCAGTTTTGCATGACATGAAATACTTGATTTTACTTTCAAAGTATACTCTACGTGGAAAGATGCTTTCGGCGCACACACACCTTCTAGTGGACTTATGTTTCCAAGCGCTCAAATCACTTTTGCTGTTGTTAGTGATGCACCGATATGAACATTTTGCCCGATACCGATAATTCTTTATATTTGAAAGCCGATAATCAATAAATTGGCAGATAAATCTAAATCCGAATTTTTATATAATTTTTGAGAGCCTATTTACAAAAAAACGTCTCACCACTAAAAGCCATGTCCCAAACACACAATTATAATGATGTTCTAATTATAATCTTATTATAATCAGCCGATATGACAGACTTGCGCTGCACATGTTGCACTTTACTGTATTTCCCTTTTTGAAGTGATTCCAGTCATATTCCAAATAATTCAAAACCACCATGTTGAACAGTGCGCATCTGAAGTGTCTCAGCTCAAGGAAATAATACATTATTTATCAGCTTTAATAAATCGGACAAATTTTCTATTTGGCCCGGTAACGATAATATTAAAAATGAACATGTATCGGCCTATTCCAATATCCTGCATCCCTAGACGTTGCACATGCACCATCTGCGCGGACACACAAATTGGGATGTCCACGGACCCTCCCGATGATGCAAATGACGTCATGTTGACACTGCGCTGACCGAAGTGTACTTTGGGCTTTAGGTTGGTCCTTTAAGTAAATATTTGGGATTTTTCCCACTCATTTCATAATCTGACGGGCAAAAATTGTAGTTTTCTGTAGTTCAAACAGTGGATCATCATGGTATGCATGAACTAATAAAATGTATACCTTAAATGCAATGTAATGTAAAAGCATCTGCCAAATGCATAACAATGGATGATTTAATGCACGTCTTGGGTCACATGCTAAAGTTTAAATGGTTCAAACTCCTATCACCCTAACTATGAACATTAGTTATGCATGCATTGACTTTTTTATTTAGATGATTGTTACAATGTTTTTTTTTTTTTTTTAGCTATGCTAATAAGGATTCTTGCACATTAATGTCTGGCGTGGCTCTGAGAGGTGTGAGTCTGTGGTCAGAATCCCAGGTGTGTAACAGTCTCAGCACAGATGTCTGTGTGTCTGCCGTGACCCTCGGGACCCTGCTGGGCCCTCGGTGTTAAAATAACCCCAGGACAGCATGGCAGGAGCCATTAGTGCGGCTCTAAAGCTGCTGGCTTTCTCACTTTATTCTGGTGCTAAATGAGGAATCCGCCAGTCTCCGCCTTCTTCTGCAGGCAGTAAATGCTTTCTTGCTACCTAAAATCTCTGGCTTTAAAAGTGAGGCCAAGGGCAATGAGCCAAATTAGTTTGTGCTTTCATTCCCCTCAGTTCATTAACTGCAGCATTAAACCTTCAGGAAAGTTTTCCCAGTGATGTTTTTCCACAAATGCTCCTGGACATTATGATCAGGAACTAGGTTTTTTTATAGGAAAATGTGAAGGAAAATGCTATATTTAGTGTTAGAGGTTTGTTTAAATCACTAACACTAAATATAATCTATAGAAATCTAGAAAAAGTTGTTGATTGTTTATGCTCTATATATTCGTGGTCTCTGTTTCGGTGTCATTTTACTATTATCTATCCACTAATGTATTCATTTTATTAGCTTAATTAGCTTTTTCATATCCTTTAGAATTTATAATTTTTGTTTAATTTTAGTCATTTTGGTATGTGCTTTTGTCGTTTTTATTATTTATTTGTATTACTATTTAGGTGTATTTTCTTCAGTTTTAGTTTTGTATTGATTTCCATTTCCAGTTAGTAATTTTAGTGCTTCAACTTAAACTAAACTAAATTAGACGTGTCTTTGGCAACTAAATTAAGTAAGTTTAAGATTTAAGATTTATAATATTTATATTTGATTTGATTAACATAATACTAATAAATAGTATTTTTTATATTTCTAATTTTTCCTTTTATTTATATTTTTTTGTTTAATTTTAAGTATTTATTTTGATGTGTTAGTAATTTTGATTAATTATTTTTAATATTAATCTTTAGGGTTAATTTGTTTTTACTTTAGCTTTTCTTTTCTTTTTTAGTTCAGTTTAAGTTTTTTTTTCAGTTTAAGTTTGTAATTTTAGCTCTTCAACTTCAAATTCTCTTCAGTAAGTTTGAATTTTTTTTTTTTTTTTTTTTAATCTTTAAGTAACAAACATTGTAGTTTTAGTTTTTACTCTAATAACCTTGTTCTGTTTGTCTGGAGTTGTACATCTGGTCCAGGTATGGTGTGAGCGAGACTCCCGGGTCAAGAGGTCACGCCCTCATCAGTGTACATCCTGTGGAAATGGGGCAGAGGATGTCATTAAGACAGATTAGTCAAAGTCTTGAGCATATGTGGAGTTAGTAGTTTACTCACAGCGCTTTAGTAGCAGCTCACTGATGGTTGTGCATTAATTGTGAATTAGATTATGTTTAGTCCATAAATCTGCTCACTTACCATTTCAAACTGCAATTTGGAAGCAGTTTCCCACATATAATTAATGCAATCAGCCAGCCTACAGGTTCACATGCTGCATATTTTATTGTAATGTAAGAAAAATATCATTGACATTTACTGGATTGGCAGCAGAGAAGTAGTTTTGAAATTGTTTTACATGTACACGCTGAAGTCTTCTGTCATGTTTATCTTTGATTATGTGGTTGTTGAGGTTTCTAGTAAAGCGTTTATGAAAACTATGGGTGATTTATGTGTTTGGAGAAAGAAATTGATTGTACGGGGAGTAGAGATGCTCCAACTCGCGATAAAAACAGATCCGCATTGAAAATTGCATTCCCAGAGTGAACCAAACGTGCATGGTGTGTCAATCCAATTTATGATCCAACTTTATTGGTTTATTTGACAGTGCTTTCTTTTTACAGGGTAAACATAACTAGAAAATCATTGGCCAGCATTATTATTTTTCCATAAAGGTACTCTAAAAATGTTTGTGCTCAGAAATTGCTTGAAAATGTCATAATTAATTATAAAGGAACGGCAAGTAACACATTGGATTAAACCAGAAATTTTGAAGTAGAAAGACTGAAATAGTATAACAATCTTTGTTTTATTTACGACTTTGAAAATATTTTTTTTACTGTTTCATGGAAAATGTCAACAACAATAAAAAATGCAATGGTATTAAAGTTTTTCTTTGGGATCCTGTATTGCATCCAAATATAAACTATGTAAAGTACAAATTTTGTGCCCCCATATAATCTTTATAGTTAAAATAAAGTATGGTTGAAGATCTTAACGTTCAAATTTTAACATTAGGCAATACTTATCATTTGATAATTGATGTGCTTTGTTAAACAGTAAAGAAAGTATGTAAGTTAACTCTCATCTCTTGGGTGGGAGTGAATGGTCTCGTCCTGCCATGTCAAACAACTTCCTCTATCCCAGATAACACCAGGAATACGATAAGATCTGTGAGGAGACACACACACGAGCGCCGTGGCCTCAAGAGCAAGGCCTCTTTAGTGTCGCTCCACGTCTGCGAACACCCTTCACCCCGTGCCTTTATTTGATAATCCATATTTTATGTATCTTCCTTTCTGTTTTTCCACATCCGCCCTGATCTGGCACGCTGATTACAGAGCGCTCGAGTCTGTCTGGTTCTGTCACGCAAGCGTATTTGTTTTGACGACTTCTTTATACATCTTAAAGCGCTGCTCTCGAGTCAGCCGAACCCCTCATTATCTCACCTGAGTTCATCGTGCGAGTTTAAACGGCTGATTCTGGGTCGGCCAATGCTGTATTGTGTATAAAGGGTTATATTTGTCTTTTGGCAGCGAGCGCTGTGTTGTTGTGTGCCAGGACTCTGATAATTGTGGGATTGTGTGTTGCGGCTGTCACCACATGAAGTGCTGCTGGTTTTGAAGGCTCGAGCGCACATTCCTGTTACACAAGTTACTGTTTGTCTCTCAGACATCTCTAATGCTGCCATTACAGGGAACTTCAGATGTTGCATTCACGGTTGTGTAATAAAACATTCTCTCTCTTTCTCTGCAGGGAACGCAGTCGTCCAGCGCCGATGAGAGCGGTCGCAAACTCGCAGTCACGTTTCGAAATGACAGTAAGACCTCTCTTTAACTGTACTGTTAATGTATGGATCTAATGAAGACATGTCACATTCGAACCCAAAATCAACAGATTTAAGAAACCTTAACAGATTTGGCACCTTAAAAACTCTGGACATTTGCCTTTTCATTTTTTCATTGAATCACAAATCAAACTCTTCCATATATTGTAAAAAAAAAAAAAAAAAAAAATTAAATGCAAAAAATATTTTTTATTTATATATGCATAAATGACAAAAAAGGCAGTGCGCATACTACATTAATGCATTAATACTTGCCAAATAAAAAATATA
>CM060626.1:2508353-2510853 GCA_030578275.1 Meda fulgida
TATTACGCAGGAATGAGAGTATAGTTCCTAGCCATATCGGCCTAGAAAATTGCAACTTTTCATTTTCCGTCGGTCTTAGTTCACGATGTAACTACAGAAGAGGCAAGTTTTAAATAGGAAAAATATCGAAACTCTTTGGTCATTTTTTTGAGAGAGATGCTAACGGTCTAATCAGATTCAATGATATATGCTAAGCTATGCTAAAAGTGCTACCGCCAGACCCGGAGATCGGCTGAATGGGTTTAAAAACGGTAAAACTCAACTGTTTCACTCTAGGGGAGATGGAAATAAGCCTATTCCCAAAAAAAGTGGAGTGTTCCTTTTAAAGGGATAGTTCACCCCCAAAAACTGAAAATTCATCATTAGATGCGTTTCCACTGTCAGAGCAAAAACCTGTGTGTGCCTGGGCCAGTCGCGTTTCTATTGTCACTTCCGGGCCTTTTCGGGGGTTCTTTCGGGGCAATCCATCAAATATTGATGCTGAAGTCTGTTAAGTCTGTCATGTTCATTTTGCGATCTTGCTATTTTTCAGTCACCTAGCTTCCCAATGCTGGTGAAATGGTGAGATTGTGTGACGTTTATTCCAGAGAGGCATGTTTTAGGATAGCGCTCCGGGGCTAATGGCCCGACAGTGGAAACGTAGCTTGATTTTGGCCTTGCGGCTCTAGGTCCGAGGCTATTGGCCCCGCCCGGTGCGCTGTTACCCCTGGCTCACACTGGCCCGATAGTGAAAAAGCAGCTATTCACGTTTTTTTTCCATGCAATGAAAGCATATTTTGTCCAGTACACAAAAAAAACTCCAAAATGTAAGTTATCTCATTTGCACTACAGCATATTCAGTTATCGTATGCCATTCTTCTTCACTGAAAATCTTTCTCTTCGCCATAGTTCTCAAATCTCAAACATGCATGAGTTAAAAGAAACAATGGCGTTGACGCACTGACGACAGACTTAGAATGATGGAAATGAGATTTGAGAGAGATTGGGAATATTGCACACAAGTCAAATGCTTCACATTTACAGTACATCTAGATTTTTTTAGGTCATTTTTGGTGTTCCCATTCACTGTCATTGAATGGGCTAAGCATGATTTTTTTAGAATTTCTCCTTTAATCTTTTTAAGCCATATGGGATTTAGTATGAATAAATTACTATTTACATTTAAATGTACATTTAGGGTGAATAAATAATGACAGAATTTTTATTTTTGGGTGACCTATTCCATATTTGATCATGCAGGTATGTCGCACGACCATTAATCAACATCGGAGAACCGTGAACATGAGTTTCCCTGATTTCGTTTTCATAAATATAATATTTGTCATTATTTAAATATGTTTTCTCATGAAATGTTAAAAATGCATATGTAGAAATGAATATTAACCTAGATTAATAAATGCTGGAAAAAGGTATTTTTCATTAGTAGTTCATAATGGCTGATGTTAACTAATTGAACCGTATTGTGAATTGTTACCTTACCACTATTAATATTAAAGGAACCCATTGAGCGAATGATAAAAAGCGAGGAAAATGAGAGCGCACAACGAGTTCTGCAAGCTTTTTTTTCACCTTCAGTCATGTTTTTGAAGGTTGTGTGATGGGACGGCTCTCTCTTGATGCTATCTGTAGGCTGGCGGAGGTGTGGAGTTACACTCCGGCACAAAGACTGATTTCTCTCAGGCTGGTAATCGAAACCACACGGAATGTGTGCGGGAGCCTTTTCTTCTGCCCTCTTCCCTCTGCAACTGATAAGACAGAAATCTAATTAAAAGCGAAGCAGGCTGGCACACTTTGAAGGGCACGGGAACGCTCCGCTGGCACGCATGCTCCCGTCCTCTCGCTGTGCTAAATGCCTCCTCTCTTTCTTCAGGGGTGCTTATAAAAATAAATAAAAAACAGGGAAGAAAAGGGAGAACAATTATGCATGCCTTTTCCAGTCCTGGAAGTTTATGGCGGGACTTGAGCTAGTTCGAATTTGCACCGCGGATTAATGCTGTAAAGTCAGACTAGACAGCTGTCTATGGTGTCATAAACTCGCATTTTCATTAGAAATTGTACAAAATTTGTTAAAACTAAGATGCGAAGGGATATGTTTTGAAATAGTAATTTGTGATGTCACAACCATGAGCTTATTATCATATGACCGCCTGCATTTACATATTCAACGTTTCACCCTGATGATGAACAATATGAATTGCACCAGTTAACTGAGAATCTTAAAGGTACAGCAGCAAAAACAGCGTGTTTGTCTATCAGAAGAAAAAAAAAACGGAAAATGGCCAAAAAAAGTTACATTGACATTTTTGCGGGAATAAACCTTGATTAACATTAGAAATCAATTCCAAGAAAAAAATAAAATGCAAAAATATGTCCCTTTTAAAACTTTTTAGAAACTTGAATTGCACCATTTACCTGATAATCTTAAAGGTACAGTAGAAAAAAAGATAAGAATATACAGATAAGAAAGGGTAGAAATAGCCATAAAAAAGCTACATTTGGT
>CM060626.1:2515853-2580853 GCA_030578275.1 Meda fulgida
TTAGAAATGCATTTAAGATATATTGTAAAAGTTCACTTACACATTTGTTAATGAAGGGTACCAAAGTCTCAGATACTGTATAAATGTGATTCAATACATCATATTTTCATTGCACTGATGCAATTTACATAAAATGCATTAGATATTGATGTTAAAAATGTGTTTTTGCAGGAGCAAAATGGCTTTAAAACAACATGTGTTTTACAAGACGTCACTCCAGGAACATATGCAATAGAGGTGAGAGCGTTAATTTTATCATAGTTTCATTTAAACGCTTTTTTAAAAGTTGAACTCAGTAGAACAAATTCACTTTCTGGTAACACTTTACAATAAGGTTCATTAGTTAACTACATTAGTTAGCATGAACTAATAATGAACTGCTCTGCATTTATTAATCTTTGTCAACATTTACTAATGCTTTATTAAAATCTTGTTAACATTAGTTAATGCACTGTGAACTTACATGAACAAACAATGAACAGCTGAATTTTTATTAACTAACATTAACAAAGATTAACAAATACAGTAACAAATGTGTTGCTCATAGTTAGCTCATGTTAGTTAATACGTTAACTAATGAACCTTGTTGCACTTTCTTATTCCTGCAGCTTCGTGATGACAACAACACGACCAGAAGACAGACGCAGTATCACGTGAGCCAAGGTAAAGGGTCTCCAGTGAGGAGAAACGAAGGTCCTGGTGGACTCCTTGTTGAACATTGATGTGATGTGTGTGTGTGTGTGTGTTGCAGTGCATTCCCCGTGGGCCGGCCCGATCCGAGCCATGGCCATCACCGTCCCGCTGGTCATCATGTCGGCCTTCGCCACCCTCTTCACCGTCATGTGTCGCAAGAAACAGCAAGGTGTGTGTCCGCCATTAGCCGGTCTCCGGTTCCCTCGCAGACTTGCTTTTGTCCAGTATCTGTAAAGCGATCTCTGTAATCTCACGGCATTCACGAGGATTAATGGATGATGCAATCTAAGCGCTTTCTGTTGCAGCTCGGGTTGTTCCAGACAAAAGAAACTCCTGTTAGTATGTAATGCATGTGTTTGTTTGTAATTACATGTGTGTGTCCTTCAGAATCGCTGACATACCTCTTCTGACTTTTCTGCTTTTAGTTATAGGATGTTTTCTTATAACTATGGCATTTTAACCCTCATCCTTCCCTTGGGTCATTTTGACCCGAAATTGTGTTCATCGGAGACTCTAGGACTTTTTGTCACACTTGAATCATGAATACACAAAAAACATTTAATGGATTCGAGGAGTTTTGTGGTTGAAATTTAAAACGGAAACAAATCCTTCCCTCGCGGGTCAATTTGGCCCCCATAGGAATGAATGGAAAGCTTCAGGACACATAGAAAAACCTAAACATTTAAACTAAAAATCATGAAACTTTACCAAAAAATGATTTAATAATATCTACTATTTGAATGCATACTGAAGAGAAATGACTTTAGGACCCAGAGGACAAGCTCATTTTATTCAAATAGAGCTAGTCATAAAATAAAATCATGTTATATTAGAGGTCTGCAAAGATATTTTGAGCTGAATTAAAATGGTTATGCATGAATTTGTGAGTTATTTTGAATTTAAGTTGAAAGAATTTGAGGAATGTGCTTAAATTACTATTTATTTTTTATCAAATCTAGTAATTTAAAGGTAAATAAAATAAAATTAACAAAAAAAAATGCATTAAAAATAGAAAAATTATTATCAAAATAAAATAAGCTTTCCGGACAAAAAAAAAAGTAGTATAATTTTAGGGCTTCAGGTCATTTTGACGTGTGAGGGAAAGATGTTGTTTTTGCAAAGGTGGATGAGGAGAGATGTAAGACAAAAACACATGTTTCTTAGACATGGACAAATTAGGCTTTACTTTTAGTGCTCTAAAAGGAGTTCTCATATGGAAACAATGAATGCACTTTTTTTCCCCATGCACTCGCTTCAAATCTCATTTGATCCTGGTTAGATTCACGTCTCTGATCTGGAATTCCTCTGCAGAAAACATCTACTCCCACCTGGACGAGGAGAGTTCAGAGTCCTCGTCTCTGACCACAGCGCTGAACGCCGACAGGCCCTGGCCGAGACCCAAGATCTTCATCTGTTACTCCAGCAAAGACTGTCCCAAACATCTCGCTGTCATCCAGAGCTTTGCCTTCTTCCTGCAGGACTTCTGTGGCTGTGAGGTGAGGCGTTGCCTTGATGTGTGTTCACATTTATGCACAAAAAACACTAGCGTTCAAAAGTTTGGCCTCAGTAAAACCACAGGTTTGTAATGTGTGTGGATGACGCCACCGAGTGGCAGTTTGGTGACCTACATTATTCCACAAATAATAATAAATGTATCCTATTTAACTTTATTAATGCATGTTCCTGGTTATGTGCATGATTCATTTGTGTTTGTTTTTCCAAAGATACTTTACAATATGGTCCCATTAGCTGGTGACACTTTACAGTTATGTGTACATTAGTTAACATGAACAATCATAATATTTCAACAGAAGGTGAAATAAAACTGACAACCATCTTCCCATATTTGTAATGGGAATCATTTATAAATATGTTTTCGGTTAACAAAAGAGGAGCTTTAAGGTTATTTTCTGCCTAAATAAAAGATCTATAGTTTAATGTTTCACAGCAAAGAAATTAAGACAGACATAAATCTGTTGTCATTTTACTGTTTATTATTTATTATGATGATTAATTTTAGCATTAAATGCTCATTACAATTTACAAAGGTATTATTCCAATAGTTATTTATATGTTTAATTTGTCTCATTTAAATAATGATAAAATAGGCTGAATATATATATTATTATAGTAAAAAAAAATTGACAGTAGTTAAACATTTCTTTGATTAGTTTATTATTATTATTATTATTAAATGCCTGTTACAATGATACTTTATAGAATAGTTTTTTTCATAATCAAAAATTATGCAAAAATATTCATTTGAATAACTAGTATTTTTTTATTTTACAGTGAAATAGTAATACATTTCTTTATTGATTTAATTTTTATAAATTAATAATCATTTAAATAATAATAAATATTTGTTTTTACCAGTAGCAGCAGTAGTAGTAGTATTTATGTTTTTACTGTTGTTATTATTATATAGTCATATTGAATTCTTATATAGTCATACTGATCACATGCCTCTTTGTGTGCATTTGTGGGAAACTTGAATGCTTTCAAGTGAAATGAAACCTTGTTTTATCAAGACACTTAACCTCAACTCCTCGTGTAAAAGCGTCTAAAGCCCTATTCGCACGGGATCAGCATTACCTGGTGACCTCTAGTCAAGTGTAATAATTGCGGAGGTCGTCTGTGATCTTAATCCCGTGTGAATCGGCCATGTCTGTAATTTGTAAAGTAAAAATTCCCCCGCAAATGACCAACCATATTTCTCCGAACACCGACGTCCTCTGGTAATATCAGTCCCGTGCGAATCGTCATCTCTGTGATTTGGCGGGATCGTATATCATTTTTTGAAGGTTTTTGTTTCATGCGCGCCTTTTTATCCATCTTTCGTGAAGAATGGAGGCGCTGGAGTGTTTTGATAGTATTTTGAGTGCTGGGTCATATCGCTATACAGCAACTACACAATTTGCAGAAAGAGAAAGCTGAAAATCATCAGAAGAGCACAAACAAAAAAAATGATTAGATGGAGATGAATGACATGTATAGCAGTATCCGGTAAGAACATTCTTCTTTTTATGATATATCATACAGCTAGACAGACATATAACGGCATTCATAACATTTCCAAGCAATAGCCTATTGACGTCATATCCGGGAGATAAGTCAGTCAATTTGAGTAAAATCACAGGCTTCGGTTATCCCGTGCGAATGCGCCACATGAAATTCAGATGTGGAGGGGTAATTTCTAAATCACACGAGGTCCCCTATATCCGTGCGAATAGGGCTGAAGAGTGCATGCTGTGTGTGAGGCTTCAGGTGTGTTGTTGTGTGGTGTGCAGGTGTCTCTGGATCTGTGGGAGCACCTGGAGATCTGTAAGGAGGGGCAGATGGCCTGGCTGAGCCGGCGTATCGACGAGGCTCACTTCATCATCACCGTCTGCTCCAAAGGTCTGAAGTATTTCGTGGAGAAAAGACACCGTAAGGGCAAGGCCACATCGAAGGAGAACAACCGAGAACCGAGCGCAACCGGAGACGCCGGGAACAGCAGGGATCTGTTCATCGTAGCCACAGCCATAATCTCCGAGAAAATCAAAGATGTGCATCAGAAGTCCTCCGATCTCTCGCGCTTCATGGCGGTTTACTTCGACTACTCTCACGAAAGCGACGTGCCGACGTCCCTCAGCCTGGCGCCGAAGTTAAAACTAATGGATCAGCTTCCTCAACTCTTCGCCCGGCTTCATTCCCGCCAGCTTAGCCTGACCGACCGCGAGCCACAGCCACCGAACATCAGCAAACGCAACTACTTCCGGAGCAAATCGGGCCGCTCGCTGTACGTGGCCATCTGTAACATGCACCAGCACATCGATCAGGAGCCCGACTGGTTCGAGAAGCAGCTCACGCCGGCGCCGGCGCCCAATAAACGTCCCGTTCCACTTCCCGAATCCGGGCTCGTCCTGAACGAGGTGCAACTGAGTCTGTCTCGGGATGAGCTCGGGGAAGGATCATCCGGTCAGGACGTGGGTTTGTCCGGGCCGGTTCCGGTTCTTCATACGGATGGATCCGCCAGTCCACCGGAGATGCCCAGAGACTCCGGGATCTACGATTCATCCGTGCCCTCGTCCGAACTCTCCATCCCGCTGATGGAGGGACTCTCACCGGATCACGCCGACACCTCGTCTCTGGCCGACAGCGTGTCCTCCTCCTCGGGACTCGGTAGGAATTTACCTTATTTAGCATGTTTATTTATTTCAGGTTTATTTAACAGGGACATGCATACTAATAATACATACATTAATGTATAGTGTGCCAGAATTAGCCAAAAGGCTATTTTACATCTGGACAGATCTTAATATGTCACATCTAAGAGAAACAAAAAGATTAAAATAGTACATACAGGTTAATATCAACTAAACCAACATATAAAACAAAACAATGGGTCAATATCAACAAAAACACCAACACACACAAGTCGAAATGGAAGTTTTTTTGTTAATGTTTTTTTTTGTGTGTTAAATTCATTTTAGATTAGACTGGATTTAACATATCCAAACACAAATGAACCCAACAATCTCATTGGCATATCACAAAAAGTACAAACAAACATGCAGGACAGGGAAGACAAAGTGGAAGATGTACAGGTGAAACTCGAAAAATTAGAATATCGTGCAAAAGTTTGTGTATTTCAGTCATTCAAATTAAAAGGTGAATATATATATATATATATATGCATGATTATACTTTTCAGAGGGCCGACATTTTTGTTTTTAAAATCCTTTTTTTTATTGATTTCATGTAATATTCTAATTTTCTGAGATTTTGAATTTGGGGTTTTCATAAGCTGTAAGCCATAATCATCAAAATTATAACTTTTGCATGATATTCTAATTTTTCGAGTTTCACCTGTAGAATTGTATCTTTTATTTTTAGAGTAATATTCCTTTTTTTGAAATTTGAAAATACAGACTTTTGTATTTTCAAATGCAACATCATTCTAAACATCTTCCCAGTTTGTTTATAAAAGAGTTTTCACCAAAATAAAAAATTATTTCAGCCATAAATATCATAATTTTACTGCTGTTTTGTAAAATAAAATGACTATTATTTTTACAGTGCAATAGTATTATTGCAATAGTAATATATTTCTTTATTAATTACTTTAATTTTTCTAATTTAAATAATGATCATATAAAAAGTTTTTAATAATACTACTAATATTTATTATTATGATTTAATACATTTTTATTTTACTTTACAGTAGTATTATTGCCATAGTATAATTTCTTTGTGTCATTTAAATGCTAAAATAAAATATTATTTTGAATATTACTTTTTAATAATAGTTATAATAATGATTAATAAATGCTCATTTTTATTTTTAAACTACAATAGTATGATTGCAATAGTAATATGTTTATTTAGTGAATAGTTAAATAATTTAAATAATGATCACATTAAAATACTGTTTTTAATAATAATAATAATATTATAATGATTTAATCATTTTTATTTTTACATTACAGTAGTGTAATTGCAATGGTAATATTTCTTTATTGATTAGTTACATTTGTAGAATTTAAAAAATAAATTTAAAAATTATTGTGAATATTTGTATTGATATTATTAAATAGTATAGTCATAGTGAATCTGATAATATGCCTGTTCACAGATTCATCCTGAATTCAAACGTATGCATTCTGGATATTTAATATTAATATTTGGTAGCGGTTTCAGCAACTAGTTAGATTGTAGTATGCACTGTTTACTACATATTACCACGTTTAAAGGTGTTGTATATGAATCAAACAGTTTTGCTTCAGCATTGGTGCTTAAACTTGAGAATGGGGAGATTTTATGTGACATTTAAAAAAATATATAGCTTACAGCACTTTTGTCATTCTGCAAAATGCATTCTTGCATTTCTGTCATTTTCTCCACTTTGTGATAAATCTTGTGCAAGTAGATGCACGTGCAGTTTCAGCCTGCTGAGATCGTGTGTGTGTATGTGTGTGTGTGTGTGTGTGTGTGTGTGTGTGTGTGTGTGTGTGTGTGTGTGTGTGTGTGTGTGTGTGTGTGTGTGTGTGTGTGTGTGTGTGTGTGTGTGTGTGACAGGAGACGAGGAGCCCCCTGCTGTCAGCTCTCTGCACTGCTCAGGACACACCATCTGTAAGGCAGAGCTCCATCACAACATCCATCATCACAGTGAAGGACTCATAACCGCTGTCTCCACCTAGTGGCCTTTCACTGAACTTGCATCGCCACTTTAATTTCTATTCATGCCAAGCTGCCAACGTCACATTACAACCCCTTCATCAGGGAATACCTTTGACGGACTAGATCTTAAGGGATTGGACATTGCAGTGTCTGAAAACTGCAGGCACGTGTTTGTCGAGGCGCTTTTTAACCAAAGTGGTTGTGTACTAGGTATGCAACTGAGTTTGTGTTTGCATTACAGCTGTGTATGTTACTACAAAAGAACCGATGTCATTCAGACCTTGCCTTGATCGTTATCCTGAATGCGCGAGTCGTTTAACATGCCATTTCACTTTTATTTATTGCATTAACAGGCTCCAGTTGTGTGGGATAACATGTGCTCACTGCAGACGTGTGTAGATCAGCACTTTGTGTTCGTCACATTAGCCCTGGTATCGTTTCACGGAAGAACAAGCATATCAAGAGCTTTTTAATGATTTTAGGCCTTTTTTTAAAAACGGACCTTAAAAAAAGTTTCAAAAATGCATAAACAGATTAGCGTAGGTTATGGCAAAGGGAAGTACAAGCTAAAAAATTGAGATGTGCCATTTCTGAAAGTTTTATTTGTGTACTCTGTTTTATCCAGGTTTTGTACAGTTTTTATTAGAATATTAGAAGTGATTTCTACATTATATAAACTTTGTACTGTTTTATAGTACTCTAATGTAGGAGATACGACTTAATAAAACTAAGATTTATACGCATTGTGACTGAGTTATTACTGCAGTGTTTTAGGAAAAATGCTTGAATAATATCAGGATGTTAAAAGAATATGTAAAAGGTTTTGTTCAAAATAACACTAACATACTATTCTTACTACGTACACACTATATACTGCTTTAAACAGTTAGCAGATTTTTTAATGCTAGAAATATGCATAATAAAATAAAATTTCATGTAATGAAAAGGGGTTTGAAATCTCCAGTGACATTTAAATGATTCTTATTTGCATATATGCATATTTATTTTAAGTTGAAATTGGTATATTTAAAAGTTAAAAAAATAAAATTAAAACCTCCATAGTGACATTTTAAGTGATTCCTATTTGTATTTACTAGAAATAAGCATATAAAAATAAAATAATATATATAGAGGTGATTAAAACTCCTAGGTGACATTAAGTGATTTATATTTGCATATATATGTATATAGATATTTTTTTATACTAGAAATAAATTATAATAGACATAAAATATTACAAAAGAAGTGATTAAAAACTTCCTAGTGATATTTTAAGTGATTTTGTATTTGCAGATTTGTTGTATGCTAGAAATATGCATCATTTAATCAATGTAATATTTTTATTTTATTTTAAAGTGTGTTTTTAAGTGATTTCAATTTCTATTTCTTGACCTGTCGATTATTGAGCTCAAACCACACCGCCCTGTGAAGCTTGACGTGACGTGTCGTTCTCCTCCAGGAGTGATCTGGCCATCACACACACCAGTAACCTGCCGTAGCCTTAACCTCTGTGTTGTGGTAACGTAAAGTAAACCAAGAGCAGAGTGTTGGTACACGAGCAGCCAAGACACGGGCGGCGCCCTCCTCCATCACACAGAGTGAAGGATTATGGGAGATGTAGTTCACCACTGAGTTCTAGCGGTTACGGTCTCCGCCATACTTCCATGTGCGGTTCACCAGATCAGATCGGAGGAAACCTGACACCAGCCGAACTCAAATCACTGAAGAGAAATAAGAAAATGCCAAATATTAAATCCTGGAAAATTTAAGTCAACTCTGTGCAAGAACAAGGTTTTGGAAATCTTCTCATTTCCAATGTTGTCATTTCCAAAGCTCCCATTTCTAATGTTCCCGTTTTATTGGAAACAACCAAATGTGCCAACTTCATTTAGAGAAACCCTGCAAAAATCTCAACTATGGATGCTTGTTTCCACCAAGGAATAAAAAATAAAAAGGTAATTATGCAATTGCGAGTTTATAACTAATATAATTCAGATTTTTTTTAAATCATAATTATGATAAAATGAATATTATTTCAATTTTAATACTAAGTCATATGAGATAGTCATAAACCAAGTTATGATTTAAAAAGTGACATAAAAAGTCAAACTGACACTAAATCGAAATTATGACATAGTCCTGATTATATGAAAAGTCGAAATAATCACATTAAGTTGTATTTCTGAGATGAAAAGTCAAAATTATGACAGCCTACTAAGTTAAAATATGACAATAAATTTAAATAAATAAATTTATTGTCATATTTTAAAAATAAAAAAAGACAATAAATAAAACTTAAGTCATATTTATGAAATAAATAATAAATTCTTTCACATTTCGTATGTGGCAGAAATGGGCTTCCATACAAAATCTAAAAGAAATGGAAATTCTAACAGCTGATACCTAATATTTCTTCAGTGGGCGTATGAACATGTTTTGTATGATAAAGCATGGGCCTGTGTTATAAAGAGGATGATTTGATGGTGATGTACCTGTCTTTAAACTGCTCTGCGTCCTGCAACACATTCATCACTGCTTGACCTTTCCATGGAAGTCCATGTTGATCCGCAAACTCCTGAAAGCCTGATGTCTAGCCCTTTATCACCCAACAGGTTAGTGTTTTTCATTTAACCACAGTCAACTGCAGGAGTTTGCTCAGCGAACAGAGTGTGTACCTGCCAGCAGTGTGAATGAGTCCATGTTGATCACACAGGTGTGTCCAGAAAGTTCCTCAGGCTGGATTTGCTCTTTGAGTATTTGCTGTATTTGTTGAAATCTCCTTCCCGGTCCTTTGTGCCCTGCAACGAGAATGTTTTTTTACATATGCTTTGGTTTTCTTAAAGTGGAAAATCATAAATGTCTGGATTTGTAAAAATGATATTACCAGAACTTTCGGTTTGCAAATAATGACAGTGAAATTTGGTCACTGGTCTGCAGTAACCTGCGGATTGTGAGGCTTCATTTTGTTTATGTTGAATATACAGCCATAAACCTGGAAAACTAGTATTAGGAAGTGAAACTAAAAGCATTGTGGGAATCTGATTTCAGTATGGCCCTGTCCCAAATGGCACACTCCAGACTTGTGGACTTCCTCAGAGTCCACACTTCGGTGACGTCATGTAGTGCAGACCTTAGGGCCCTTAGCGCGAGTCCGCGAGGGCGCATTGAGAGGTATTTTGGGACAGACTCACGCCGGGAACAGGAAGAAGGTCTGGTGTTGTTGTTGGACAGGAGCAGCGGGTCGATATGCTGGCGATTGTTCTTGTTTTTACTATTGTTTTTGCAAGATGGCTTTCCATGCGGAGAAATATTTATTTTTTCTTTTACCTCAGTTTGTATTGTACATGTTGAAGAACATTTAATATTGTGCATATAATTGTATAACTTTATTTTCATTTACTTGTTGAAAGTTAAAGTTGTTTCACTTAATTGTTTAACTTTTTTTAAGATTTTACAATAAACTTTTATACTGTTATAGTTACCTTTACTTTAAATAAATTACACAATTCACAATGTGAGTGTTATTACACATCTACTGCAGTTATAGCTGTCCTTATATGTAAATTATCAACATCCAAACAACATAATATAGAATATATTTTAAAACTTATCCCATTTTTTCTATATTGCTTTGCTTATCAATATGTAAAGTGAACACAATAAAACCGAGTTAGTTTTCTGATCTCATCCGTTTTCTTATCAAGGTCTCTTTTATTTTCAGATATAACAAACAAAGGAAATACAATTCACACATGAAATAGTCAAATCTTCCTGTCCATAGAACAGACCACCCAACTCCCCAGTGCCCCCCACCCACAAGTACTGGACCCCCAGCAAATTTCCATACATCCCGGCAGACTCATACATGAATAATTAAAATATCTAGGTAAATAAAAGAAAAAGACAACATCAATAAATAATAACAAACGCACACACCAACCGACGATAAAAAAGAAGAAAAAAAAGGTATGTGATTTCATCCGTTTTCTAATTGGCATTTCGCAAGGATTCCTAGGAAGTTAAAGTGCGTGGAGCCGGCATCTATACGAGCTTCGTGGAAGACCCATAGACAGTAAAAGAAAGGGAAGACTGCTTCAAGACCGCTTCAAGGGTACAAGGGGGCGCTGCTGAGCACACTTCAGAGCGGTAAAATCATAGACAGTAAAAGAAAGGGAAGACTGCTTCAAGACCGCTTCAAGGGTACAAGGGGGCGCTGCTGAGCACACTTCAGAGCGGTAAAATCATAGACAGTAAAAGAAAGGGTAAAATGCTAAATGGGGCGGCCTATGGACTAATAGACTCGGCGAGCACGCGCAATTTAAGTCCACCAGACCGAAAGTCCGCATGAAGTGCGCCATTTGGGACAGGGCCTATAAAGCAAAATTCTTTCTAGAATCTCCAGACCTTTTCTTTTCCTTTATTTCAGTTTAATGGCGGATCGCAAACCAGCATTTATTGGTGCATACCGCCACCTACTGTACAGGAGTGTGTAATATCAGGGCTTTACATACTTCATATCTATCTATCTATCTATCTATCTATCTATCTATCTATCTATCTATCTATCTAAAACTATACCTAACCTATATAATGTTATCTAATCCTGTATTTCTTAGAAAAGGAAATATAGCCTCCCAACACTCCCTCATCTTCTGATTCCTTCCTAAAATCCCTTCCAAATTCCATCCACGTTCTAATCCGTACATTTTGTCACGTATTACACCACAAAATAACATGCTCAACATTTTCTGGTAGGCCTACATTACAACTGTCACATTTATCAGAAATGCATTTTGCCATTAAATACAAAGTTGACTTTAATCCAGTGTGTCCAAGTCTTAAGCTGATGGTACACAGGGCAACTTTTAGAGCAATTGTTGCTTGGGCACTTTCACATTGAAAATGGGCACATTTCTATCTGGATAATTTAGATCGGTCGTGGGCCCTGTGTCTCATGTGGTTGCCTGTTGACGGCAACATTGCTCAAAAAGTTCCCTGCGTATCATCACCTTTAGTCTTAGTCTTGCAAGAGCCACTTCCTCTTTTCTACACTTTCATTTATATGTTTTCACCGTGCTTGATTTTTGTATATTATATTAGTGTCTTCCTTTGTTATCTGAGTCCCACTTCTTCTGCCACAAATCCCTCACTCCCTTTTTAATTAATGTTTTGGCCTCACCTTTTCTAAACGGAGCTTTCATAATTTCCATTGGAAAATTATGAAATTCTTCTCATTTCCCTCTAAATGAGCAGGAACCCAACAAAACTGTAATCAGTTCCAACTCTTTGTATTCGTAACTGTTGTAAATATTTCCAACACTAAATGATCTCTAGAGGTTTCTTTTGAGTTTAAGTAGAGCTGCATCTCCACACCTTGATGGACTCTCTGCTTTAAAACGCCCTCAGCTTGTGCGAGTTCCTCTGTCCTGAGAACGATCACGGAAATGTGTTTTAAAAGTCTCAGTTTGATGGTTTTGGGCACTCTGAAACCAGTTTGTTAAAGCGTTGCCTGAGGGTTTTCAGCAGGAGATCTGCTCGACTGCTGCTCTGCATCGGGTCCTGGGCTGGTCATGTGACTGCAGAAGCAGATGACGTAAACGTGAAGGACATACGAATATGAAATGTATTTTCTGTGATCATCTGCGATGGAAAAGCTTTGCGTCTCTTCTGTTGTGAGAGTCAGTGAGTTGAACTCAAGCATGGGCGTCTCTCATCAGCAGAATGCAGAAACACGAGAAGATTTTCACTGACGAATAAATAGAGGTGTGTGTTAAACCGTCAGGTCTGTGTTTTATGACTATTAATGTTTCCATCCTCATACTGATACACCGAGATGATTTTGACTGCTTTTGTTCCCACAGATTCGGAACCTGCCAGGATGGTTTGCATTCTGACCCTCTTTGCATCCGTTTTCTCAGCTCTTATTGTTTCAGGGGAAGGCATGATACAAAATTACAACAGTAATGTCATCAGCGTGGCCAACTTTGCCATGAACTTCCACAATCTCATGAGTAGCTACCCGTATGCGTTTAAAGTGGTGGATATCATATCAGACACGACTCAGGTGAGTGTTCATCATGTTCATCATGTCACACACATCTGCGTTCCTCTGATGGGTTTTCTGATCACGTGTTCGTTGCAGCTGTATCCTCCTGCACGGGTGAAACACATGTTACAGATCCAAGCAGGACAGACTGTGTGTGAGAACCAGGCGAGTGTGAATCTGACACACTGTGCTTTACAGTCTAACGCTGAGGTGAGGAGTTACATCTAATGATGATTAGATGAGAGTCCAGAGTTTATATTTTCTTGATGCATTTCAATCATTTTTTTTTTTGAGACAAGTGAAGAGAACTATTACATAAATGTAAAATTTTCTGGTTATGTACATATTTTTGAGGCATATGCAGTTTTAACCCCTGTGTAAATGTTAATGTGTACTATTTGCAATTTGGGCAATGCAATAATGTAATGTGATGCAAAGCAATAAATCAATGCAATGCAATAATTTTGCATGTGTTATTGAATTTTTGTGAACAAATGTATAATAATTTTTGCATGCATTTTGTTTGAAATGGGAATATATATATATATATATATATATCTTCTGTTTCTCAGAACATGACGTGCTCCTTCACTGTCCTTGCAGTGCCAGGAAACGACTACATCCCCAAACGAATGCTGTCAGATCACTGTGCCTGAGAATTATGATGGAGATGTTTCCTAATGGTCGAATGTTGTCAGCAGTGCATGCTTTGTTAATGTATGCCTCATATACTTTGTGGTAATAATACGCATCACTCAGTATTCTAAAATATTTTTGAATCATTTCATAAGCTGTCATTTTCAACTTTACTTAAAAGCCTGTATTTCTCTTCAAAGTATCAGCGATTTAGTCTCGTCAAAAAAGAAATAAAATGCGAATTAATTGTCTCATAGCCTTGAATCTTTTTTTATTTTATATTTTTATATTGTTTTGTCTGTATTTTAGTGATTTAAGACATTTGTAATTTATCAGGCTAAAATAGTTGAGATTTCAGAAAGACTGTTGTCTATGTTTAATATTTATATAAACTACCAGCATATGGCTTCGGGTGACATGACGTTAAGAAATAATGACACCATATTCATTTTTTGATTAACTTTCTTTTTAAATGACGCTGCTCTTCTGAAACTTTTATTTTGGAAAGACTGAAGTTCAGTTTGATTCTAAAGTAGTGAGTTCAGCTGAAATCAGATATTTATGATGTCAGATCAAGTATCTCTTGTGCAGATTTATGTGGCATAAGTGTTTTTGCTGCTATATCATTGGGCCCAAACATTGAAAGTGCAAAGGCCGCTATTATTATTAATTTACAAGCTTGTGGATGTTTTCGAGGCACTTGTCAGCCATTAGTGGAACATTTAAATGTAAATCTAAACATTGTAAATGTAACATTTAAAAAGATCCCTTGGAAAAATCTGGTGTGATATAAATTCTAAATATAAAATATATATTCAAATAATAAACCTAAAAAAAATGCAATTGTGACCCTTACTTGGTCATAAGCAATACTCTTTTGAACAACTAGAGCTACAGCCTCCATCTTCAATTTTCTATATTCATCTATTTGTATTACATTTTTCTATATAAGAACCCCAACATATTTCCTTGAGGCAGACCTATTCTTATTTAATGGATGTGTTAGTTTATTTGTGCTTTTTTTTACTACTAATGTCTGCCCCATTTATTAGGCTATTAGTTCATGCCTCTGGTTCATGGCTTTTACCACAAAAGAATAGTTATAGAACTTTTTTACCTCTCTATATCTTTTGCCATAATGATGAAATAATTCACTGATTGAAACAAAATCACCATCTTATAAGGGAAAGACAAAAACATTTGCTAGAATATTTACACAAAAAAACACTGCAAAAGTTTTTATTTTTCAGTTTTGCATAAATGGAAAAATGTTTGTCTCTAGAAAGTTATTTTAACACAGTTATACACATGGCAATGACAGCATAGAGAAAAGCAATATCATACTTGTATAACCAAAAACAAAATAGTTCTCCACTCGTTGTAGGATTACAAAATGTAAAAAATATATATATATATTTTTCCATATTGTAAAAGTTTAATACTGTGGATGTATAGCTCATCAACAACACTAATTCTGTTTTTTTTTAAGTTTTTTTTTTCTTCAGGTTTCTGTTTTTGTGGTTCCGTATAAAATTGTGCATGCAAATGTTAAAAATATCAAAAGTTAATTCATATCTACATGACTGTACAAGACACTTCTGAGCCCAGAACAGATACACTGGTTTTTGGACCAACTGAGAATCCAGTTCCCAGGATTTTGGCCTCCAGCCCATTCACTCCAACAGATGCTCCCGTATCGACTCCAAGTCCCAGTTTTACACCAACTGGACCGGCTTTAGCCGATGCGCTGGCTATTTCTGCCCGAGCCATTGCTCCGACTTCAACCACACTGGCTCCAGCTCCAGCCGAGGCGTGGGGACCTTTGGCTTCGGCCTGGAACACACTGTATTCAGCTCGAGCTCGGCCAACTCCTGCTTCTGCATAGACTCCAATTTTAGGAATCCTCTTTCCTGGTTGGTCTTCAAAAGCGTTTGCATATTTTTCAGCTCGAGCGTAGGTGTTTTCTGTAAAGGCAGTTCCTTCTCTGTCAAAAGTCTCAATCATGTCTATGACGTTGCCTAAATCAGCATGAACTGATGCAAGGTTTACACTTGGCTTTGTTGTAATAACCTTTTTGACTTTCCAGGTTTCCTTTTTTAATAATTTCTTATTTATGTCACTTGAAATAGTCAAATTATTTGTTTTATAAAGAATACCACATTCTTCATCTGCAAATAAAACAAATGAGCGTGAGTCAGAGAACAGGTTTATATGAATTTATGCTATTTCACACTGAACATTTTGAATGTGACAAGTTGGTTTTACTCCTGCAAGCTGTAAATTCTGTATTTGGTGTGATTTATTCTGAGATTTGGTTTGCCTAATCCTTCACACAACAGCACTAATTGTTCAAAAGAACTCTTAAAATAAAGGAAGTGATCTTCTGCATCTTCATAATATATTAGTAATACTATTTTACCTCATATACAGTATATATTTATTTATTTAAAATATGACAGCAATGAACTTCCATAATTGTCATAGTGTTTGGGAATATTCAGACACACATATTGTACACATATTAGTGGGAGAGCGGGGCACAACCTCACTTTCTCAGTTTGGGTAAATTCACTTGGGGCTCAGAGTATTCATTTTTTCCCCAGATTAATTTCACACATGTCTAGTACAATTATGTGGTTTTTGTTTCATTGATAGAGTGTATGATTTTCTTCTTGATTTACCCTGAAATAATGTAAGTGACATGTGACAACATGCCCCATAGGTGGAGCACATTGTAACAGGACCAAATGACAGATTATGATGTTATCTATTCTAAAAAAAATAAATAAAAAAAAGTTGGTCAATTACATACAATTGTTACATTTTCATATAAAATAATGGCATTTTAAAAATATAAAGTAATTTTTAGTTTGACAACAAACACACCGCAAAACACAGCTATACAGCATAGTTCAAAACATGATAAAAGTTTAGAATAAAATAGAGTTCTAAAAGGGGCTCATTGTAACGCAGTGTGACAACATGCCCCATCTGCACAACGATATCAGCATTACAGAACTATCTCAACTGTTAAATTACAGATATAGGATTAAAATAATAGCAGATTTGTCTAATTTAAACAAACACAAAAAAAAAACTGAAATGAAACATTACCTTAAGAAATTTACTTTGCTATATGGTTAAATAAATGTTCAGTGATATCTTCCAAAGAGCTTTTAATTTTGGGACATTTTTTCTAGTGTTGATATGGCAGCTAGTAAATAGACTAAAGTTAGTTTCGTCATGCTGGCATGTGTGGACAGTTCAGCCAGATCTCACGGCAATTCGTATGAATTTTACGAGTTGCCAAATTCGTACGAATTCATACGAATGACCTACCCCTGACCCCGCCCCTAAACCTGCCCATCACGTGGGTTTAGACAAATCGTACGAATCCGTACGAGTGAGGTCGTATGAATTCGTACGAATTAACCACCTTTTAATCACTCGTACAAATTCGTACGAATTGGTCGTGAGATAGCGTTGGAAAGTTTTAAACCACGTGTGTAACTATAGCCCCGCGTTAGTTTGTGCCGCGCTCCCCTAAATATAAAATACACACTTTTAGGCTATGAAGTTTTCAATTTTAATAAATAAAGACCAACTATTAAAAAGCACTTACCATGTTCTTCTTCATCTCCACGGTAGGTTAAACTTCGGGTTTCAGACATTTCTGAGCGTCAGAAGTTCTCAGCAGGGCTTTGAGGGTCGCGGGTGGAACGGTGTCTCGACCAGGTCCGCTGCTCCGTCCTAATATAGGCTCCAACTGAAAGTGAAAGTGCGATGGGTTTTGTCCTGGATCTCTTTGAAATCACTATGAAGCTATTGTCACTTAAAAAAATTGAATAGACGGAAGCACTAGGCTAAACAAGTAGCCTACACCCAATAATTGTTAGAATATCCTGTAATTTATTCAAACTGAATTCCTAGAGCATGATATCATATTCCGTTTGTTGCAGTGTCCAAAAGTAGCCTACATGTCTAGTTTGACCATCCCTTAATGGATAGTTGACCCAAAAAAGAAAATGAAATGTATGAATGTGTATGAATTTACCTTATTTTCATTAATTACATTTACATGGCACTTTATTTCAAATACATTCTATAGTTATGTTTCTTATCATTATTTGTTTTGGATTTGGTTGTAAAGAAATACTGAACATGTGAACAAGAAGAAAAAGAAGAATAAGCACGTCAGAACTGATTGTGTCATGCGCTGAAATGCAGATTAGCAGGATTCATAACCGGTCACATGTGATCCTGTGTTGTGATATGACAGCTGCTGTATGACTGTAAATGACCCAATCATGTTAACATGCAAAATATGCAAGGGCTAACTCACTTTTAACTTTAAATAAAAGGAAAGCTTTAATGCTAACAGATTGAACTAAAAATGCTGTCAGTTAAATCAAAGAAAAGTTCTGTCAATACAATCAGTACATGTTCTGTGAACCTGATCTCATGTATTGCTATTATAGGGTGACCATATTTTGATGACCGAAAACCAGGACACTCGGCCCGGCAATGAGATCCTCAAATGATCCTCGAAGTTTACTCAAAGATGCCTGATTAATTTCAATACATTTAAAGTAGGCGATGCCTCCTCTGTATGGATAGAAAATTATTATATTACAAAATACTATCTATAACCAAAGACACAAATTCAGATGGTTATACATGTTTTATAATGACAGGTTTCAAGAATAATGAATGAAATGATAGAAAAAAGTCTCTTCTGTATTAGAAAAACAAATAATAAATAACAACAACACAAAAAAACTCCAAATTGAACAAAAATAGTCTCTCACAAACTTACACAAACTCTCTTTATCCTGTTTTCTTCCTCATCCTCCTTGTTTGTCCATCTATATTTTGCTGTAGAGCTGATCTTTCCCAGCAGTTTTTTGTTGCTTAACAAATAAGCATGAAAGTCTAATGGCCCAATGAAAAATAATGAAAACCAGGACATTTTCATCACTTTATAGAAAACAGCCGGACGGCCAGGACAGGACGTGAAAACAGCACATGTCCTGGGAAAACAGGGCGATAGCTATCAGGGTGCATGTATTATTATTTTTATTACCTGGCATATAGATACAGCATCTTTGATGTTCATTTCTGGGATTTATTTGGTGAATTTAGGCTATGAACATGTAGTTCTGGTTGTCATGTGGTCCTGTTTTCTTCCACTCAGAAAACCATCCCTCTTTCACCACCGCATGACTGATCATACCTGATATTCTGGTTTCAGGTTTAAGACGCACTTACTCGTTCGCCATTTTCTGAGCACCTGAATGTCAAGCGCATATGTACTTGTACATTTTATTTTATTTTTCTAGTTCGTAGTTTGAATTTTTGCTCTAGTTTTCACTTGTATGATTTCCACTAGTTTGTGCTAGTTTTATGCAGATTTTTATTTGGATAAAAAAAGGAGGCAGAGCAAATGGAAGAAGGTAAGAAGTTTAAGATTGTTATTTGCTTTTGATTTTTAACCCATATTAATACATTCTGTACTCTAAACAAAACTGTTCTTTATCTGTAAACTTTGCTAAATGTGTCATGTGTAGAATTAACTACATGCCTCCGGAGAATTTATTTTCTAGTTTAACAGGTTTTTATTTCATGAAAACTTTGCTTGGCATGTTTTAATGAAACCATGAGCTTAAACTGAAACTAGACATGTTTAGACACGACTGGCAGTTAAAAAAAGAAAGAAAAACAACTGGAAATTTGATTTTACTATTTAGATGCATTTCCAAAAATCAGATGTTTTGTAGCATAATTTACTATTCATTTAAAACAAGAATCAAAACTCAAAATCAAAAAGTTTATTTTACTCCTAAAATTTACTTTTTGTATTTTAAGTGAATCATCATTTTGATACTATCTTTCTAGACTATTTTCAGAATTTGCTTTATTAAAATAATCACAATAATATAAAAAGATGATGTTATTTTTTTCCTGACATTAGTAAGAGCCGTTGTTCTGGGGTGGCGGAAAGCCGACAAAGCCTCAGTGATAAACAGCATTTTAGGTGGTGAAGTTGTGCCTAACAAACACTTTGTGAAGTCTGTGAGGAACGACGGAGAAGCGAATGGAAGGAAGATAACTCTGATTAACACTCCATGCTGGTGGGAGAACTTTGGTTTGCAAGATTCCCCAGATGTTGTCAAACAGGAACTGGTTTGCAGTGTCTTCCAGTGTCCACCGGGACCTCATGTCTTTCTTCTGGTCATTAATCTCAGTTTGCCTTTCACTGAAGAACACAGACTCAGCATTGAGAAGCACTTTAGTCTGTTTGGTGAGAGGATCTGGAGACACACTATAGTGCTCTTCACACAAGCCCATTCACTGAAGGACAGATACAGGGATCAGAGCATGAAGAATCTAGATCTGCAGCAGATCATACAGAAATGTGGAGAAAAATATCACATCTATGATTTCACAAACAGAGCTGCTGGAGTTCATGAACTGCTTATCAAGATTAATGATGTTGTGGCAGAAAACAATGGCAAGCATTTTGAAACGCATGACGAGATGCTTCTAGAGATAAAGAGAAAGAGAAAGAAAAATGAAGAAAGAGCAGAAGCAAGACAAAAAATGTTGCAGGATAAAAGAGATATGCTGAAAGAAACGGGTAAGTATAAACCACATAAATGCACACAAGTCAAAGGTTTGGCTATCTTAAGGGCTTTTAATTGGGGTCCTTCATTTCAGAGTCACACTCAGGACCTTCGCGTCCAAATGGGCCGGAAGGATCGGATTCATATTTATTAAAAGAAAATCATATTTGTTTTTTTTACTTGTTTTTTTTTTTAATAATATTTTTTCTTTTCTTTTTTGGTGTTTTGAGATAATTTTATGATTTATAATTAATATTAAAAAATTTTTAAAGCTGTATTTAATTTTAGAGTCAAGCCTAGACCTCATGAAAGCAATTTTTGAGATGAGATGGATGCCATCTGGTGGACAAACTGAGCATTTTAAAAATGCAAAACACATATGTAATCTGAATTTATTAGTTTGTTTATGTATAAAAGTGTGTGTGTGTGTGTGTGTGTGTGTGTGTGTGTGTGTGTGTGTGTGTGTGTGTGTGTGTGTGTGTGTGTGTGTGTGTGTGTGTGTGTGTGTGTGTGGACGTGTCTGTTTTGCACTCTTGATGTTTTATAGATTCACCCCTTCACTGTTGTGTGCTTTTTTTCTGGATCGTGGCTGATTTGTAGATTGTACTCTGTATTTTCACATTTTTGCCAATTTGCCATTCATTTCCTGTGCGGATCCATTTGGACCCGAAGGTCTTGAGTGTGACCATTTTTTTTACAACCACTTAGATTATTCAAATCCTGTCCCCAGTTTTTTTGGGTGTTCATATACCAAGTACCAACAAAGTCACCAAATTTCAGTCCATTTGGGCCGAAGGACCCCAGAGGGTTAACACTATTAGCTTAACCCCGTGTGTTATTGTCGTTCTAAACCCCGCTTTAAAGGAACACTCCACTTTTTTTAGAAATAGGCTTATTTCCATCTCCCCTAGAGTTAAACAGTTGAGTTTTACCGTTTTTGAATCCATTCTGCCGATCTTTTAGCACTTTTAGCATAGCTTAGCATAGATCATTGAATCTGATTAGACCGTTAGCATCTCTCTCAAAAAAATGACCAAAGAGTTTCGATATTTTTCCTATTTAAAACTTGCCTCTTCTGTAGTTACATCGTGAACTAAGACCGACGGAAAATGAAAAGTTGTGATTTTCTAGGCCGATATGGCTAGGAACTATACTCTCATTCCTGCGTAATAATCAGTGCCTGAAAATAGTCCCCAGCTTCCAACGTGACCGGCACTAAGTTTCAGGCGCTGCGTAATATCACTGCGCCTGCTCACCCATGGTACGGCAGTATAGTTCCTTGATTATTACGCAGGAATGAGAGTATAGTTCCTAGCAAGGCTCTTTACTGTTGTTGTAATTCTCATGAAGGAATTTTTGTAAAACTGAAATGATACAGAAAGATAGCACCAATCACTGAATGCTATTCAAACACGTCATACAATAACAGACAAAATAATATACCGTTAAGCTACAAAGTTGTAACATATATTACATTCAGCTGGTATGCTTTAGCTGTAAATAACTTGTAAATATAGTATGTGCAGCTCAACAGCTAAACTAACAAACTATTGGCGATCTGATTAGCTGAAATGTGATGAGATGGATGGAAAATGGATGAGTTGAAGCATCACAAAGTGCTCATCATCATATATTCAAAACGAACTCTAACATTTTTCTTAAACATCTAATAAAATTAAAAGTTTTTTCTTAAACATCTTAAAAGGTTCTAAAAAAATTAAACATCTAATAAAATGAAAACTTTTTTAAAGTTCTAAAATAAAACTTTAACATCTAATAAAATTCTGAAATTCTAATTCTATTTTTTGTGTGTTTGTTTGTTTTTGTGGAGAAGAAGCTGTGGCTCCGCTCTCTAAACTGAGGATCATGCTGCTGGGGTGGATTCTGTCTGGGAAAAGTGCAACCGCAAACACCATCTTCAATGAAAAAATATTTCCCATAGAAAAAGCACAAACGGTCACAAGTTATACAGGTGATGTAAATGGCAGACAAATTACTGTGTTGGACACCCCAAGCTGGTGGAAGTATTTCTCCTCTAAATTCAACCCGAAGTTTGCTCAGGCTGCAACACAACACATGCAATTCCTTCACGCCATGATCTTGGCGATTCCTATTGATACTTCATTCAAGAATGAACAGAAGCGAATCATTGCAGAGGATATGGCCATTCTTGGAGAAGACGTCTGGAGGCACACTATAGTTCTGTTCACGTGGGGCGACAGGTTTCCAGACATATCGATCGAGCAGCACATCGAGAGTGAAGGTGAAGCGCTTCAGTGGCTGATCAAGAAATGCAGGAACAGATATCATGTATTTGACAACAAAGACAATAATCGAGCTCAAGTCACAGAGCTGCTCCAGAAGATCGACGAGATGGTGGTGGAAAACAGTCTGTTCTGTCTCAAAACTGCAGAAGAAAGCGATCACGTGTCTGACACACAACAAGAGGAAATAAGTCTGAACACTAACCAGTTTCTGAAATTAATTTACCACGAGATGAAAAACAGGCGTAAAGAGATCAAAATGAAGCTAGAAGAATTAGGGATGGATTTTAGTGGATGTATAGAAGACGACAGGTTTAGCAAAGAACAACCTCCAGATGGTAAATGTGCAATTCTGTCTAATTTTCATATTATAGCAGCAAGCAAAGGACTTATAAATGTTATCTTAATGTTGCATTTGAGCACTTTTCTGTCGTCTTCCTCTTCTAGTGTCGGACAATGATGAACTCATGGAGAAGATACGGAGAGAAATAAGAAGATGGGAAACAATTATAATGGATGGGATGTTGAACATTCTGAATCCTGAAGCATCACATGGTGAGTTATTATAGATTTACATGATGAATCACATTGCTTAAAGAAAAATATTTTCTTAATTTTTTTTAAATTTTTGTTTAATAACCTGCCAAAATTCCTTCTCTGCCGCTTAATTTTTCATATTCATGACACATACAGATGAAATGATTCAAAGGAAAAATGAAATGGTGATGAACTGGCTTCAGAAATGTGAGGAATACAGCACATCTAAAATATCAGGATATGAAACAGACTCAGAACTCAGTAATTAGAAGATCCACAGAATCCAGAGATGTCAGATAATCCAAACTTCAAACTATGCATGCCTAAAAACCAGTTTGCATTGCATTTGCATTTATTTTGCAACTATTTGTTAATTGTGTGTTTTTTCTAGTTATTTATGTTTGAGTTCCTAGAACTCTTCCTGTACGATTTTAGGAACAAATCTGATCTTTTGGAGACGTCAAATAGATTTCTCAGGCGTGCCAAAAGAGCACCGACACGGTAAAATCTCACAGCAAATCAAGCAGCTGTGAAAAATATGACACACCAGTGTTTTGCCAGATGAGAAGTTTATCTATTTATCATCTTTTTACTCTTTTAATTCCTTTTATAACTGTATCATCTTTATATCTTTATATTATTTTCCTTGCTTTTATTTTGTGATTATTTTAATTGCTTTCTGTGTAAAGTACTTTGAATCACATAGTGTATGAAATCTGCTATATGAATAAACTTGCCTTCCCTAGGCTATTTTTTATTAATATCTGAAATTGTTGTATAATATCGAAATATATAGGCTATATATATATATATATATATATATATATATATATATATATATATATATATATACATAACTTTTTACATAATTGCATTTTATCAAGTTAAAAATAAAGAAATTGTTGAGATTTCACAATGACTGTTGTCTATGTTTAATGTACATCACATAAGGTTGGTTGTCAGTGACATCCTAAAACATTAATAGTGTATTTTTTTGCTATTGAATGCTATTGAATATTTTAAGCTATTGAATGGCCAAAGCACAGGATTCCTAGGACTGATACTGAATGTAAATAAACAGTAAGTTATTTGTTCTCCTTTGACATTTATTTTGAAAGTCGGTTGCTCCTCTAGGACTTTTATTATGAAAGTAGTATTCTAGTCTGGGACTTTTATTTTGAAAATTTAGAGGTTCAGTGTCGGTCTGTCAGGCGGTGTGTTGGTCATGACAGGAGAAGATTTAACATCCCTGAGATTGGGTGAGATGTGTGATTCATGTGTTTTATAACATTTATACTGTTATGCAGGGATATCGATACATAAAGAAAGAAAGTAAAATATTTTAGTCAGGTATTTTTCCTGATTAGCAAATCATGTGTCTCGTGCGTTAACGCTAAGAAGCTCATGTCACCTCTACAAACATTTGACAATTCAACTACAGACAGGCGATGAAATATTTCGTTTTTATACACCCAGAGAGCAAATTATTCGTTTTACAGGTTTCAGATTAGTAAATATTTACGTTAAGAGCAGAGAGTTTATAAAATTTGAACTTTTATGACTATCTTTTAAAATACATTACTCTTGCATTTTATATGATTATGGTCATTATAGGAATATAAACATTTAATCGTATATTAGAATTTTACTCTATGAGCCCACAGGCTGTTAATAATTTTGTCTGTCTAATATTACATCATGAGTTACTTTCACTTTAGTCTTCGTGACATAACGTAATTGTAAACTTTAACCATGATTGTTTTTTACATAATACTCCAGGTTACTTAAAAGAAAACCATGGTATTATCATAGCACAAAACACAGTAACATGGTAATGCTATATTACATTTTAGTTAATGTGAAGAGTTTCCATAATAATTAACCTCAAAATTAAATTTATTTGTTTTGTTTCCCACTTTTGACAGCTCTGATGTGAAAGTCTTGAAGATAAGAGTGAGTAAATACCATTTATAAATAATAAAAAGCGATAATCTATTGTATCTTCTTCTGAATTTGCTGATGTTTCTGAAATATTCGCAGTACAGGTGTGGAAATGGAGCAGTCAGATCGTTCTCCGCTGAAGCGTTTTGTGCTGGCCAAAAAGAAGATCGGGGAGGTTTTTGAGCAGCTCTTATGTTACGTTCAGGAGGGCTCAGAGTTTGTGAAAGGTAATGTTTGATTTGATTTCTGTTAGACTCAAAATATCCAATCACACAGATTCTCCACTGACTTGATTAGATCAGTAGAAATGTGCAGAAGTTGGTCTAATACAGCAGACAGCAACAGTTGCCAAAGTGGGATTTGTTTGTTCGTTGCGAAGGGTTAACTATTGTAGTATTTGCATGTGTCTTGTTTATTCTTTTGTATTTGTCAACAGAAACCTCTAATAATGAGTCGCTGGAGAATATTGCAAACAGGAGCCAGTTGAATGAGATCGAGACGTACACGAGCAAACTGTCTGACATTAAAGGGGTGCTATCTCGCAATCATATGAAGGTGGCCTTTTTCGGCAGGTGAGTTTTGTGTTTGACCAGAAGTTCCACATGTGATTCACTTTTAGTTTCACTTCAGTAAATGTTACAAACATCATCTGTCTGTTATTTGATCAGAACCAGCAATGGTAAGAGCACAGTCGTAAACGCCATGCTGCATGACCGCGTGCTTCCCAGCGGCATCGGTCACACCACCAACTGCTTCCTCAGCGTGGAGGGAACGGATGAGGACAAGGCCTTTCTGAAGACCGAAGGATCTGAGGAGGAGAAAAGCATCAAGGTAAAGACAAGTGCATGTTTTCTCCTATTCAATAAACACACAATAGATATAGATATAGGCAAAATAGAATCGCCATTGGCTAGTACATTTTTTTGTTTACTCATCAGACTGATATTCCATTTTATATACAGTAGTCAACATTTGAAGTGGATCAAAAAAGTTAATCAAAGTTGTCCTAAGACAAGAACGGGTATTGTTCAAAATTCATTTATAACTTTGATCCACTTCAAATGTTGACTATGGTATATGCATAATATATATATATATATAATTTATAGGGAGAGAGAGAGAGAGAGAGAGAGAGAGAGAGAGAGAGAGAGAGAGAGTCTGTATCCATTAATACTAACACTTTCTGTTCTATTCTATATCTATTTATAATTTTTTTTTTAAAGTACATGTATTGCGTATAAAGTACAGTTTACTTATATTGAACTGGGAAGGGTCATAGCACTTGCACATTGTTGTCCTTTTGTTAGTTTCACTGCTTCTATTGTTATAATTTGTAAGTTGCTTTGGATAAAAGCATCTGCTAAATGAATAAATGTAAATATGTGTGTATGTGTATATATATATATATATATATATATATATATATATATGATTCCACCAAATTTAGCTTATCTTTGAAAAATGGCACCGCTTTTTAAATATCTGAACATACACTCTTTCATCAGACAATCAAGCATTATATTATGATAATTAAGCACTATTTAATGATAGAACTTTAGTAATTATAACTTAAACTTGGTAACCATGCATGAATGCATATTTGTCATTTTAACTGAACTTTGGACTGGTGGTGGTGCTTAAGATATTGTTGGCCATTCAGTGTTTCTATGAAAAAAAAACAGTTATTATTAGTAAAAGATAATAATTTTACTACTAAATCTACTATTAATAACAATATACAAAGCACTAAGGATTGATGAGTTGCTGGGCTCATGAATATTAATCATGCTGTCAGCGTTCGCTCGAATTGATTTGCTGAAATCAAAACAGGGATGAGCGTCAGCCAATGAGATTGCCATCTGTGCATTAGTCCCGCCCACTACCGGAGAAACCGGCATATCTTTTGCTTTTTCTTAAAAGCTGAATAATTCCAAATGAACTCTGTTAGATTCACAGGAAAATGCAACAAAGAATATCGATTCTGTGCGGCATGTAAGACTCTCTCTCTCTCTCTCTCTCTCTCTCTCTCTCTCTCTCTCTCTCTCTCTCTCTCTCTCTCTCTCTGTCTCTCTCTCTCTCTCTCTCTCTCTCTCTCTCTCTCTGTCTCTTTGCGTGTGTGTGAGAAACACAGCGCTCTCAGCAAAGCGACCGCGAATACAGCTTACATTACGTCAAATACTTTATGAAAAAGAAATAAAAAACTCAAACTAACAGAATTGCACATATAATAATGTTTATAGTCATAAAACGCCTCTTAAAGGGCATATGATGAAGGCCAAATACTCCTTTCCTCTGCAGACAGTAAATCAGTTGGCTCACGCTCTACACATGGATGAGAGTTTGGATGCTGGCTGTCTCGTGAAAGTCTTCTGGCCCAAGACGAAGTGTGCCCTGCTCCGGGACGACCTGGTTCTGGTGGACAGGTACACTTCCATGAGCCTAAAATGCTGTTTATATGTCCCATTGTAGCAAAGTATGAAGAATTATGTTTAACTTTTTTTCTTTCAGCCCTGGAACTGACGTCACCACACAGCTGGACAGCTGGATCGACAAGTTCTGTCTGGATGCTGATGTGTTCGTGTTGGTGGCCAACTCTGAATCTACACTTATGAACACTGTGAGTTGCGCACTGTATTCACAATAAAGCAAGCAGGGAAAACGCTGGATTATTAAACTGTCGAACATTAATCTGACTGGCATGTGATGTCACATGGTGTGAAGTGTTTGTAGTGTGCTTATATGGGAAAGTATGCAGAGGAGGAGGAGGGGTTGCTCAGTGTTTGGTTGCGTTCAGTTCAGAAGAATGCAGTGCTGCCTTTAGATCACGCTCAGACTAAGGCATGCCTGCTATCCCATGATGCTTTAGTGGATTTCAGGGCCTCTCGGGGGATTTTCATAAAGGGCAGATAAACAATCCATTATAAATGTCATCCCCTAATGTTCAGGCGGCATTACTCATGGAAAAACATGAAAAAAACTACATTTATATAATTTGTACCAGGTTTTTATAAAACTAAAACCATTAAAATATTTTAGATACTTCAAATCAAATAAACATGAACTGATATAAACTATAAAAAAACCCAACTTAAGTTATTTAATATTATTTATTTAAACCAAGGCAGCGTTTATCTGTTTCCTTTTATTTATATTGATGTACTAAATAATAATAAAAAACTATATAGACATATTTAAAAAAAAAAATGGCAAAAGCATACAACTACATTACTAAAACTTTAAGTTTAAAATGAAAACAATGTAGTAGTGAAACATGTACTGTGTATACATATTGAAGTATTTAACTAAAATATATAATGAAGTTATTAGATAATTCATGGAAGGTTGCACAAAATAATTCAAAGTATGATGAAATGTAACCATAGATAAGATATTTTTTCAGGTGTGAAATCTGAATCAGAATGTGAAACACAAAATAAAATGCGCTTTGAAATAAAATGTTGTGAATAACAAAAAGAAATGGATAGAAAAACATTTGATTTTGCATTTCACATCCTTTTTCATTTTACATGATAAAATAAATGTATTTCATGTCTTATTTATTTCTTCTTATATTTAATTTGTATTTTTATTGATTTTTCAATGTTCCATTACTTATTTAATAATTTCTTTATATATTCATTCATTCAATTCAGTCTGTAAACGCCCTCGATATATAGTTCTATGTTTAAGTGCACATTCCTCATCCTCGCGACTGATTTAATGCAGTAGTTTATTGCTGATTTAATAAGAGCGTGTGATTTAATAAGATAAATGTGTTGTCTTTACACTGCCAGTGTGTGTGTTTGTGTTTATTAGTGTTTCCATCACACGACCCTTAATAAACCCAACCTCATTAACATCTTTTTTATTTCTTTTAAAGGAGAAGCATTTCTTCCACAAGGTCAACGAACGCCTCTCAAAGCCCAACATCTTCATCCTGAACAATCGCTGGGATGCTTCTGCTGCCGAACCGGAATACATGGAGGACGTGAGTTTATGTGGATGTTCCCGAAGCAAACTGAAATGGATCTCTGTCTCGGATATGTCATTGATTTGGGGTTGTTTTAATGGTTTCAGGTGCGTAAGCAGCACACGGACAGGTGTGTGAACTTCCTGGTGGAAGAGCTGAAGGTCGTGGATCGCGCACAGGCGCCTAACCGTATTTTCTTTGTGTCGGCGAAGGAGGTGCTGAACTCGCGGATGCAGCGGGCGCAGGGTATGCCAGAGACCGGTAAGAGTGTGATCTTGACATCTAGTGGATGGGAATCATAGATTTGGGTATTTTTTTGTGTTGTATTTTATTATTAACAGACATGGGACACATTCATCACCTTTGATATGAGAGTCTATGTGCCTAAACAGCAGCTGTAGAGCCTTTTATGACAGTCATAGTGCTGGAAATTTCAGTCTTCACACTTTCACCTGCTAAAGTGTAGAATTTCATAAGTGATTTTGTGAGTTTGATCAGCTGAAGCGATTGTTTTTTTTGTCTGACCAAAATTTATTTCAAATATATGCAAGGAAATTGTTGATCAATTTGAAAATGTATTTATTTTAAACCTCAAATGCAAAAATATGTTACAGAATGTAAATAAGGGGACAAGAAAATACATTTCTAATCTTAAAATACATTTTAGGTAAAACATTTTGTGTATATTTTATTTTATTGGTTTATTTAAGAGGGGACAGTGCAATTTCATAAAACACATGAACAAACATGGTTAAAAAAGCCAGAATTAGCCAAAAGGCTATTTTTCATCTGTAGTCCCCTGGCCAAGATGTAAAAGAAGCATTAAAATACAAACATGAAAATACATTTACAAGTTTATGACAAATCAGTAACTACAGTATAAATGACACTATAAAACAACTCACGAGACACAATACCTATTACAATATTTAAACTCACACGGTTTCCAATTATACAATAAAGCACAACAGGCTTGGCTTTTAATGTTGGCAGACATACGTGTCAATGAGCCAAATTTTCAATTTTTTTGTAAAAACCTTGTAAGTGGTCGGCTGTTTAACCTCCTCAGGTATATATATATATATATATATTTTTTTTTTTGGACAATGAATAAATATATTTAGATTGAAAATATTTTGGTAACGCTTCCTTTTACAGTCCAGTTACCCATGTACATACTCAGTACTTATTTTAGTAATTACAATTACTGGGTAATAACTAGGTACTGACCCTGAACCTACACCTAAACCTACCCCTAACCCATGTACTTACCTTATATTAGCCAGTACTTTCTAGGTAAGTACACTGTAAGTACTGTACTGTAAAAGGAAGCGTTACCAATATTTTTTAGAAAATGTATGAGGAAATACAAGTAACTAAAACTTAAAGGATTAGTTCACTTTTAAAAAAACTTTTGCTGATAATTGACTCACCCCCATGACCTTTTCAACGTAATTGCGTATTACGTGACGCCACGAACGCGCATCACAGAACAGAGCAAGGCGAGCGTTTGTGCTTATAAAACTTAAACTTTTTTATTTATTTTTGAAATGACGCTCGTTTGCTAGATAAGACCCTTATTCATCGTCTGGTGTCGTTTAAAGCCCTTTGAAGCTGCACTGAAACGCTCATTTGGACCTTGAACCGTTTGGGTCCCATTGAAGTCCATTATATGGAGAAAAATCCTGGAATGTTTTCATCAAAAACCTTCATTTCTTTTCGACTGAAGAAAGAAACACATGGGCATCTTGAATGACATGGGGGTGAGTAAATTATCAGCAAAAGTTTTTTTTTAAAGTGAACTAATGCTTTAAGTAATTTGCTCCATGTCAACCAATTGACTCATTATTTAAGTTTTCATAATTAAAAAAAAAAAATGATTACGTAGTATCTTTTAATATATCCACAAATAAATTTTTCTGTTGTATGAGATAAAAAGAAAAACATACGTGGTTAAAATGTTGGTCGTAGTGTCCGTTCCTACTATGGGTTCCCCTAACGTTATTGGTAGGTTTCACAACTGGTGTCCCTTAATGTTCTACAAGGTCCAAGTGTGTTCCCTATGAGTTACTGTTAAACCTGGATGTGTGTTTAGAGCTTGATAAAGATGCTTGTGTGTGTTTGCAGGTGGTGCTCTCGCTGAGGGGTTTCAGGAACGACTGAAGGAGTTCCAGAAGTTTGAGAGATTGTTCGAGGCAAGTAGGAGCAGATATTGCGTTTGCTAGATAGGCTAACTGTAGCTGTTTTAGGTTACATGATAACAAAAAAAACAAGACTAACGCCTGTTATGACCAGATGTGACGCAATGCTGCGACACTCGATATAAGGCATCTTTTCCATGTTAATCAGTTTTGTTCCAACCAGCGATTCACGACGAGCAAGAGGAGATTTTGTTTTAGACACACATTATAACCTTAACATCTGCATCTGCGAACAGTATATGCATACATTGATCGCTTAGATCTTCACAAAACTTGTTCAAAATAGTTTATAGTTGAATAAGACAAAATTCATGTTGTCTGTTTGCTGTCATCATCCTCCTGTCGCTGTCATGGCTCGCTGGTTTGTGTTAAGAAAAACAAGCGCTTTGTTATTTTTATTAAGTGTTCAAGGACTCGATGGCGTCCGACAATGCCGACTAGTGGTTGATGTAGTCGACTATCCAACTAGTCTATGCAAGCCCTAATACAGAGAATGACAATGATAATCTCAGGTACTGATTATGCACATTATTTAATGTTACAATAATTGAATGTGCGTTTGAATATCAGTTTGTGTTACCTGTTTATGTATTTATCCATTTTGTTGTGAGAGCAGTGCGTTTGCAGAGAGACTCCGCCCACACACTCTTCTGATTGGCTGTGATTCTTGATTGATTTGGTTGCGAGTGCACTGCGTTTGCAGAGAGACTCCGCCCACACACTCTTCTGATTGGCTGTGATTTTTTCATGTCTTGTAGTTGCGGACAGACAAATACGTGTCTGGATGCGGTGGTAAATTAAATTCATATTTAATACTTGCCTTAGCAATGCAATCTACAATGGAAATTCTATCTCTACTGATTATTTAGTTGCTTATCGTTAGTTGCATTAGAACATGTGAACAGATTTAGATGATTAACTCATGTGTACAGTAAGCAGTGGGTGAAATAGTTTACAGATAACTCAGTCCAGGTCGGCTGATATCTGTTTACAGACTTCAGTGTGTCAGATAAAGAAGCAACGCAATGGTGCACTTCATCAAATGTGTGATAGAACAAATGTAAGTGCTAAAATATGCAATCCCTGTATGCCTTATTTTAGCTAGAACCATTAGATCACTAGAGATTTGTTAACCAGCACTAGTTATTTAAGAGAGTCCAGCTCTTCACACAGTAATGCAGGTTTGACAGGATAATGAATATCACAAACACTTCAAAATTAAAGTTCATAATTGAAATGAAGCCTATTATTGGGACCATTGGGTTGTAAATCATCTAAACAGTCCTAAAATTGGCTTTATTTTCTTTATAAAAAATATATAATTTCCTCCATCAATTTTGGGACGATGTTCTTGAATCACGTTGTACTTTTACATGTTAATTCTTCATATGCATATTGCATATTAAAACTACTAGAGAAGCTCACTTCTTCTTTTGATATGATTGCGTGCAGTCAGTGTTTATCCTGGTGAAGTTTAGTCTCTCTCCACTGTGAGCGTCTCTGTGCACATGTAATCTTCAATCTGTGTCGTCATTGCTGAAGTCTAGATTTACTAAGGCGAGGACATTTTGTTTCTTTAGTTCAGTTTGAATTTCTGTTTCACCCTCTTCTTTCTGTTCGTTCGGTGTGGATGAAGTTATTTTACAGTATATTTCAGGTTTTTTTGTGTTGACACAAATGCACTTTTGTTGATATGATTTTTTTTAGAAGAATCCCAGAAATACAGTGATCAAAAAAAGAATCTGACACCACACTGAAATCTAGGACTATTTTATTTAAACTTGTTTTTAAAGTTTTAACCAAAAAGTTGCTGAAATGAAGGTCGATTTCAGTTCACTTTTAGGAGACTAGTCAAATGGTAAATAAAAAAATGTGGGGCTCTGAGACTTTTTGACGTTACTGTAATTCCTTTGGGAAAGCAGTTGTTTTCATGTTTTATTTTGCGTTCATTGCATTGTTTTATTGATGGTTTTCTTTTATGTTCATGCTGCTGTGAGATGAATTGCAGAGTCGTTGACGTATGGGGTTTAGATTTGCTGCAGTTTTTATTTTAATTTCTGATGATTTAGTTTACGGCTGCAGCAAGTTTGAACCTTTAACCCTTTAAAGTCACAAAGTCGGCTCCTGTCACAGTAGCGTGTGTGTGTGTGTGCATGACCTCGTAGGAGTGTATCTCGCATTCAGCAGTGAAAACAAAGTTTGAGCACCACACAATCAGAGCAAAGCAGATCACTGAAACGGTCAAAGACATCATGGATCAAATCAACATCGCCGCCGCCGACAAGAGGTGCGTCCTGTTCTTTTGTCTTCTTTTCTCTTTATTTTGTCACAGGAATAATGTACCAGAAGGTCCAGGAATCGACACCATTTCGTCTCTGAAATGAGTCCAAAAAATTAAACATTATGAGTCCAGTATTGATAAAAGTATCTCAAGTAGGGATGTGACGGTAAAAAATTCATATATAAAACTGATTAAGCTTTTATCACAAAACTTAAGCGTTGTCCAACAACAGGTCTAATAACTTTTTGTTCATATAACAAAAATAACTTTGAACCAGGGTTATCGTCGTTAACTAAAACTATTAAAACATTTTTTTCTGAAATAGAGCTAAAATAAAAGATAAATATTAGTTGAAATTCAGAAATGTTGCCTCGGCAATAAACTGAAATAAGTTTAGGTTAAAGCACTAAAATTATTAACTGGAAATAAATAAAAACTAGAACTATAAAATAAATGTAACTAAAATAGCATTATACCATGGTCCGTCTGAATACTCAATTCTGATTGGCTGGAAGGTGTGCAATAAAACTGTTTAATGCACATGTAGTTCCAAGTCAGTTTAATATATTCAATTAAATGTATTTAAATAAATGTAATCTTACGCACTACTTTACCTATTGTCTGATTCAAAGCTGGCAGAATGCTAGATCTAACGTAACTGACACAAATAAAATAAAAATATTTTACCCTTCCAGTCAAATATTGCTGGGAAATGAGCGGGATAACGATTTTAATGCACTTCACGGCAGCAAACACCCTCCGCTTTCAATCGGCCGTTTCTTTGCCTCCAAGTTGTGCATTAAAATAATGTAATTATTTTGGATTATCCCTTACATGTCTAATCTCAGAGCTTCATTGTCATCGCTCATGTAGTCACACGTGTTGTGTCCGATCGCAGGGTCGTCTCTCTGGAAGAGAGGGAGTATCTAATTGACCGACTGGATTTTGTCCGCAATCAACTAAACCTGCTCATCCAGGACATCAAGAAAAAAATCGAGGCCATCACAAAGGAGGTAGAAAACAAGGTAAACCAGAGGAATCCACTAACTGTTCACCTTGATGATAAAACTGCTTATTACAACATGCATTTAAATACCTAAGCAGAATATTCTGCTTTTCATGATTTTAAACATCAGAATTTCATTTGATTGATTCCAATTGTGTCGTAATAACTATTAACAATCCTAAATTTCAAGTTGTTTTTTTACTTCCTTGTTAGTAAGTCCTGCTATCATGTGACCCACTGCTGTTTATATGTAATCTGAGCAGTCTCTCAGCTTAGAATCCACAGCAGATCTAATGTTGTGTGAACGTCTTCCTGTGTTTGTGTGTCTCAGGTGGCGAATGCCATGGCAGAAGAGATCTGCCGTCTTTCTGTGTTAATAGACGAGTTTCATTCGGATTTTCACCCGTCACACGATGTGCTTAAAATCTACAAATCTGTGAGTTTGCCCTCGCCCCTTAAAGTCAAAATCAGAATAGACATTTATCAACGGTTTCATGTTTTGTAAAGTTAATTTTCACTCGTATTTTCAGGATCTTCTCAGCCATATCGAGCAGGGCATGGGCAAGAATCTGGCCTTCCGCTGTTCTGATGCTGTAAACGACTCTGTACAGTCCTCTCAGAAAGACATGATCGGTATGTGAGAACACCAGGTCCTGGACAGACACAATGACCTGTGTTTGATATTTAAAACCGCAGTAGGTGTCAGTCCTATTAATAGATAATGTCTGATAACCGCTGATGTGTTGCTTATGTAGTTCTTTACAAACATTAGTGTGTTATCTGGCTCTCTGGAATACTTAATTATGGTTGCTCAGTGGTGCCAATCTACTGTAACGACGCTAAACAGTAGTGAGTGAAATCTATATGTTGAATAATGTTAAATAATATTCTTAGTCTTTTCTTCCTGTGACGGGGCAGTCGAGACGAGCTTCAAGAGTTTACTTTTAATTAGATGCCAGATACAGTAACCAAAATACCAATAATAACCAGGAAAAAAAATATGCATAATGCAGGACTTTTAATTATGAATATGCCAAAATACACCAGGACTCTTATTTTGAAATATATATGCATTACTATTCCTAGCTGCTCTTTCAAAAGAATGAGGGAGATAAAATATGCTCTCAGCATATAATATAAATCCCATAAAGTAAACATTGCCATAATTCATCATAAGTATTTATTGATTGTAAACTGCTCTGAATGCAGAACGTGAAACAGTGGCACGACTTTTCTGTGAAATGTGCACCGCTCATATTTATTTAATGAAATTATAGAATTGTTTTATTTGCACACGTGCTTTTTAATACATCTTACAGTTCGACTGTCGAGCCCTGCGTTATCCCTCATGTATGCAGCAGTTCCCTGAAGATGCTCACTGTATGGGCAGTTTAGCTAGAGTATGATAAATGAGTGGGATGGGCAATGATTAATCGCGATTAATCGCATCCAAAATAAAAGTTTGTGTAGTGTATAATTATTTTGTATATATAAATACACACATATTCATGTATATATATAAGAAATATTTGCATGTATATACTGTATATATATATTTATACTTAATTTATATTATAAATATTTTATTGAATTAAATTCAATCAACTTTATTAATAACACAAGGGGCAATTAGTTAAGAGCAGCATGTTTGCAACAGTACATAACACAAATCACACACATTATTCACAACATACAAGCAGTCAGTATATACATGCATGTGTATTTATAGATACAAAATAATTATACACACTACACACACATATTATGTAAACACAAACTTTTATTTTGGATGCGATTAATGGTTGCCCAGCCCTAGTTTAGTAATCTACCTGCCTATTATTGTCTTTCCAGGGTGTCTGAAGCCTCTGCTGCCCTCGGCGGCGCAGAACCAGCTCCACATGCTCGTTCCCTGCAGGAAGTTTGAGCTCAGCTACGACCTGAACTGCGCCACTCTCTGCTCAGACTTCCAGGAAAACATTGAGTTCCAGTTCTCTTTGGGCTGGACCGCGCTGGTCCACCGTTTCCTAGGTCCTGTCAACGGCAGGCGTGCCTTGATGCTGGTGGATCAGAAATTGCAGGTACAGTCAGACCAAAAATTATTCAGACACCAGATATCATTTTTTATTTTTACTAGTGGGTGCAAGACACTATAGTTCATTTATGTAAGTGAGGATATCAAAATAAACTGTGACATATTATACACACATATTCTTCATACAGTGACTACCAGTAAAATTTATAAAAATTTGGGACCAAAAATTATTCAGACACTTTGACCTGATCATGTTTTGTTGAGGTGTTTTTTCTTTAATTGCTAATGCGACTTTTTTACCCTACAGACTGAACAACATGAAGCATTGCTTTGTAGTTGGTTGATCTAAATTGGTATTATCTAATTGTGTAGTTAAATATAACTGCTGAAAGATATTCAACATAATTCATTTGTGAGAGTCTAACAGAAGGACGGACAAAACCAGTGAAATATCAACTGAGTTCTTGTCATATTTTATTACCATTTTCTAAGCTGTAGCGAATAAACTGTTATAATGTGAGAAATGTTGAAGGTGTCTGAATACAATTTGGTTTAAAGTGAAATCTGCATGCTTTCTGATCTGTTTTTAGTCTGATATGTAAGTGAAATGCTTCAGCCTACACATCCTGGCCTGCTATCAGACTCTATTTACATTTTTAATGGTCTATTATATTGTTTTTGAAGCTGACGGCACCGCTCACCCCTTCAGCACCAGCGGTGGTTCAGTCTCAGATCCCCAGAGCTCCTGGAGGTCAAGGTCAGATTCAGGCTTCAATGGCGCAGGAGGAACTCATGATGTCAATGGTGAACAACCTGGCCTCTCTCACCTCACGCACATCTATGAGCGTGGTCATCGTTGGAGGAGTGGTGAGAATTATCTCAGTGCTTCCTTATTAATGCTTTACAGAATTCCCTATATTTTATATATGTGGTTGGACAGTTTATGTGACTGTCAGATGTCGCATAAAAGAGTTTCTTGGCCAGAATAAGCTGTAACGTGGCCCAGCTTTCAAAAGTCAAAAGATGTAATCATAATAGAGAAATTTCTTCACAAAAAAAAAACTAGTGAAGAGATGTATGAAGCACAGATGTCACTTTTGAACCAAGCAGCTTTCTTTTGGTCAACGTGGCGAATCTGTGACCAACTGAACTGATGTGAAATCTGCGTGGGGAAATATTTCATCCTCATGAGAAATTCCCAATCGATTCCTATTGCAATTACTGATATTTACCCATGAAAATGCAAATGTGACACACCCAATATCTGAATTGTAATGTGTTTGAAACATAAATGGAGATACTTGTCATTATCAGTAGATGTAGTGTAAAAGTGTGGTCACATTAGTGAAACTTCAGCAACATTTTGCAGGCAAAAAAGGTCAATTGACCGTTCGCAAAGACCCGCCCCCTTTAGTTACTGTTGCTATGTCCGACAAGCCGCACCGCTCTCACACACACCATGTTCTCACGCAGTGAAAAATATATCGTGGAGCAAAGAGGACACTGACAACACACTGACACAGACCAGGTTACTTTTCAAATTTGGTATACTATAAACCTATATTAACTATAAAAACTGTTTTATGGCTCTTTAATGTGTCATGACCAATTGCTGTAGAGCCTGTTAAAGCTGCTTGTGAACTGTTCATCTCTTCCTTCTAGTTAATTTATAGCATCAAATAAACATGAAAGAACATAAGGAATGTTGATTTGACGTCAGAACACACCGTTTTTCAAGTTCAAATCCTCCAACATTAATCTACTAACTATCTTGACTGCTTTGTCGGACAAAAAGGGCGGATTATGATTGGTCAGATCACCTGTCAACCAAACTCCCTGCGAAGGGTCAATTGTGTACAAACATTTGCAGATCTTTCAAATCAAGCATCTGTGAATTTCCAAGACCAACTCGATACGTTGCGAAAAAAAATTTGCCCTCATGTGAAATTCCCAATCCTGTGAATTCCTATTAAAATGACTGGATTTCACCCGCAAAACTAACCAAACAACTTTAAATGTGAACTTAACTTTCCTGGGTGGAAATGAGTGCATTGAAGTTCATCTCTGTACCTTTTGTTAGGTGTGGCGAACAGTTGGCTGGCGTCTGATCGCTCTCTCCATGAGTCTGTATGGCATGCTGTACCTGTTTGAAAAACTCACCTGGACAACCAAAGCCAAGGAAAGAGCCCTGAAGAGACAGTTTGTGGAATACGCCACCGAGAAACTTCAAATGATCATCAGTTTCACCAGCTCGAACTGCAGCCATCAAGTGCAACAGTAGGAGTTCATCTGGATTTTCATACCCGAGTCCATTTGAAATGAGAGTTTTGTCCGTGAGGAAGATGTTTGATTTCACTTCGGGTGAAAGTAATGTCTGGGTTATGGTCTATGTAGACAATGCACTTAAGTTGTTTGAGATTAATATGGCTTCATGTGCATAAGTGAACTACTATTGATGACATATCATTTGCTAGTAATAGTATAGCATTATAATACATTTTTCATTGCGGCTCAGAAATTGAGTTCATTGCAGCACACGTTTTTTAATTGTGCTGTGCATGCAAATAGAAAATAATTGAGTTCCTGTATGTTAAAGTGTTGTTGTTTGTCTGATACAGGGAAATTGCCAGCACATTCGCCCGACTCTGCCAGCAAGTTGACATCACCCAGAAGGACCTGGAGAAGGAAATCCAACGCCTCACTGACAAGATCCAGAAGCTGGAAACCGCACAGAACCGATCTAAAGTGCTCAGGTCAGCCCACAGATCTTGAAACCGTATTTGAGCATGTTTACATACATGCCAGTTCACTGATAACTCCCAAAATATGCTTATTGAATTAACCCATTGTCCCAGTTTACATGTAATACAATAACTTGACAATGTAAGCCGTGTTTACAAGACTTAATTAAAGAAAATCAGGCCTCGGTATTGATGTCAAAACCTAATAATTTTTGCATTCCATTTCTTTTATGTGAGATGTGTTGAAGAGGACCTATTATCAGTCTTGATTTTGTTTTTGGTCTCTATTACAATTGGTTTTCATGCTTGACATTGTTGCAGCTCCTCTCTTCCCAGTCTGTCAGTAAGGCTCTGTTTACTTCCTGTCTCTTCGAAGCCCCTCCTTCTGTCAATCACACTGTGCTCTGATTGGCCGGCTGGAGCAGTGTGTTGTGATTGGTCAAGCACTTCGAGAGTGTTTGGGAAATGTCCCGCCCCTTACCATAACCACCAGTTTATCTTGAGACTTGTGTATTCTGTTGTGCTTTAAAGGGATAGTTCACCCAAAAATGAAAATTAGCCCATGATTTACTCACTCCTAAGTGTAAATGACATTCTTCTCTCAGACGAATACAATCAGAGTTATACTAAAAAATGTCCTGGCTCTTCCAAGCTTGATAACAAGAATAAATGGCTATTTGATTTTGGAAGTGCATTAAAGTGCATCGATTCATGATTAAAGCGCTCGACTCGGATCTGCGGGGGTTAATAAAGGTCTTCTGAAGTGAAAGTGTAAGAAAAATATCCATATTTAAAACTTTATCGACTAAAATAACTAGCTTCCGGCAGATGGCCATACGCATCGCTAGTTATTTTAGTCGATAAAGTTTTAAATATGGATATTTTTCTTACACTTTCACTTCAGAAGACCTTTATTAACCCCCGCAGATCCGAGTCGAGCGCTTTAATCATGAATCGATGCGCTTTAATGCACTTCTAAAGTCAAACAGCCATTCACTCTCGTTATCAAGCTTAGAAGAGCCAGGACATTTTTTAGTATAACTCTGATTGTATTCGTCTGAGAGAAGAATGTCATTTACACTTAGGAGTGAGTAAATCATGGGCTAATTTTCATTTTTGGGTGAACCATCCCTTTAAGTTTCATCCTAAAAAAGTTTTCCACATCTGTAATATTGATTATTTTGAGCTGTTTGTAATAACGGACACGTTTCCTTTTTTCCAGACATAAAGCCACAGCTCTGGAAAAGCAGTTGGAGGATTTCAGCTCCCAGTATCTGCGTCCTCAGCCCTGACTGAGTTCACACAGACGCTCAGCTCCTTTCAGAGAGTGACGCAGCTCGTGAAGACTGTACGCCCTGCTGTTTAAGGGAATTCTCAGCTCAACAGATGTTGCAAGGAATGTGGAGGGGAAAAATGTTACTTTGAGTTAAACTGTAAAATTAAAGCTGGGTTGAAGTACTTGGTTGAAGTTTTTCTGTACAGAGATTCTCACTGAAACTAAAAAAAACACTTTTGTAAACTGTGAAACTGCCCTATGAAGCAAAACATGAGGGGAAAAAACTTTGCAATAGAGGTTCTGTAAAACTTTTTCCTAACAAACATACTTATACCAAGCCTTTTTTTCACCGAGCCTTTTTCTTCCGAAACAAAGTTCATGCCATCAGACAAGGAAATCCGATTTTGTAGATTTGCCTTTTGATCACAAAGCCTATTTTCTATACGTTTCTTGGTAGTAGTTTCAATGAATCTAACTCGGTATTAAAATTCTCTTCATGAATTTCCTGTTGTTTCTAAATATATGTAAAATAATGTAATCCAATGTAAAAGCTCCTCATATGTAATAAATATTATAAAATATTACTAAATTGTTCTATGCATTCCATTACTGTGGGAAACAAACTCTTGAGTTTTGATGTTTAGATTTAACGCTATCAATCCCAAGAAAGAAAAAAAAAATTCTACAGATTGAGATGTAAGGTTTTATTAATAGATAAAATATTTGTATAATCAATGGGCGGGTCTATTAAGCATAATGGGCGGGGCTAAGCCTGTCAAACCCGCTGTGTTGAATAGAACCACCCATTTATTATACACATTTTTATTTATTAAAGTATTGTTGTTTCATTGATTTTAATTACAAACAAATATTACGACATTAAATAAATAAAAATGTGTTTTCGGATAATGCTTGATTGACATCTGTTTTAGGCAATTAGCGTGTTATCTGCACCTGTGAGTCCCTGTGTGTTCGCCCATTCATTTATAATTTGCAGTTGTAAAATGTTAGAAAAACACCAGGGATATTTAAGCAAAATTCTATTTAAAAAAGAAGCTCATCAACGCGTAAGAAAACCCGTCCATCAGCCATGATGCAACTGCAACACTTCAATTTCATTCCCAGGAGTCTCCGGCTCATTCTGTAACTACCAGGTAAGTCGTTTTGTTTCGCAAATCTCTTTTTTGTGTTATTTTGTATGGGGTGGGAGGATCGTGTCGGTATAATACTTGGGCCTATTGTGAATAAATTTCGATTATGTTGACACGACATGACATTATTTTTCGACACTATTCGTGACGGAGACGTGGTAGGTTTGTTGCTGTAATGTGTGTGTGTTTTACGGTTTCTATTAAAGGTGAGTAATGGCAATATTGTATATAAACCTTGTCAAGTCAAAAACCTTTTTGTTGACTTTCGCTTAGAAAATCGCACACTTTTGTGAAAATCGTGGCGTTAATTTCTTCGGTGAGTTTTCACGACAAATAATCGTGGTTTATGACATTAACATATAGCCTAATAATGGTAACACAATTTTAAAGGGGTGGTAAAACACGATTTAACTTTTCTAACTTTAATTAGTGTGTAATGTTGCTGTTTGAGCATTTATAAACAACATCTGCAAAGTTACAATGCTCAAAGTTCAAAGCAAAGGGAGATATTTGCTTTTAAAGAAAAGGACTACAACAAACGGCTGGTAGGGACTCCTCCCGGGTTAGTGACATCACCAACACTAAAATGTACATAAGCCCCGCCCCCGGGACACGCAGTCCATGTTGAGAAGAGGAAAAGTTGTTGTAGAAGAGGACATTTGTGAGTCAGCTCAAACTCTAGCATCCTTTTCACATGCAATAGACAGTCACTCTGTGTGCATCTCACAACAGTTCCTATATGAGAGATGTATAGATTATCATGACAGAATATGCTAATTGAGTTAGTTAACTCCACATCAGCAACATAAATTTATCAACTAACCATTCAGAAACATCCTGTTGCTTCTACATGTCACTTCTTCTTGAGTCTCTCCATCTTTGTCTGACTCCGTTTTAACATTAAATGCAGAACAGTCTGACATTTTAGTGTGTCTGTGTGAGGTAATGCAGCTGCTAACACACACGAGCTCTTGAAACCCCGCCCTCTGCAGCAGCTCATTTGCATTTAAAGGGCCAGGCAAGTGCGTTTTTGCTAACCCTCAAAAATTGACAACTTTAACATGCTATATAAAAATATCCGTGTGGTATTTTGTGCTAAAACTTCACACACACACTCTGGGCACATCAGAGATTTATTTTACACCTTGTGAAAATGGCTTTTTACCACCCCTTTAATTTGTTGGATACTTGGAAGACAAAATAAATCGTTGGATGAAGAAAGCTCACAATGAGAAAACTTTGAAAATATTTATCATTTTTTTTTTCAGTTGAAACAGGTAATATATTCACCAAGAAATGGGCTATAGTATAGCTCAAATATCCACATTTAAATTTGCAGATTGAGACAATCAAAAAGAAACATCTTAACATATGGTTAAAAGTCTTTTTATTGGTTACAATATCAGTGTATGGCAGCTTTATCACCATGTTACTTTACAAATACCAAAAAAAATTGAGGAACAAAATGTTATTAAAATTGATTATTTGAAAATATGGCACTGTGAAAGTCTATACCAGGCACCACAGTCCTGGCTTTATTGGCTCAAAGAAAAAGGTAATGTAGGATACAAATGAGCCAAAAGTATATTATGAATACTTAAAGCATTGGGGTTCTAACATGTAAAATACTTTTGTTGCGGAGTTTGAGTGGTTTTGGCATGTTTGGAAAAAATGCGAAATAAAATCTAAACTCGTTTGAAAAAGTCAATGTTTTTCATTAAAGCACAAAAGACTACATTAGCCAAGGATAAAGACAGTTAGGTGTTAAAACTGTCCATTTCAGCTGATCTGGAACCAACCAGTTAAATCTTCAATATGATCATAATAAAACAACCACAAAAAGAATCACTGATTGGCAATCTTTTAACCTCTACACTACCAACAATAGAAATCTGACTTAAATTGAAATGTACCAACATCAACAAATGATACCAGCAGACAAATTTCCTGTTTAAATTGTAAATTCAAAGTGACTTCTAAATGAAACATTGCTACTAAAGACATCCCTTTTCACAGTTAATCATCTTAAAACTCATCAAAAAAACATTTAAACCCTAAATTAATTATTTTACGTTGTGTTGAATGGTGAAATGGTTTAATTTATGCAAAAAAGCATTTTCATACTGTAAAAGGACAAAATACACTTTAATACCTCAACATAATTTCAAGCCACTTTCCAATTCCCTTTTATATAAAAAAAGGCGAAGAGAAAGATTTTAAATTCTATTCACAGTTATATGAGGTGTTAAGAGCATTATAACAATGACACAAATATCATTTTTAATCAGGCTTGTTAAGGTGAAAGAATATCAAGCTGGTTACTGACACACATCTCAAACAGCCTCGATCTGGCAACCACAACACACACAGAGACATACTGTCAGAACCGATGGCACTTATAAATATGGCGAAAGAGAGTAAACAGCTTCACTGCTCTGATCTACAATTTTTTTTTTTATCCACAGAAAAAAATAAGCCAAATATAGTGACTGAGTGAGCAGTTAAATCATCCTGACCAGGTAGTGTTCTTCATTTCCACCTGTTTGCACACATTTACATGCTAAAACTGAGAGATTGCAAAAAACTTGAAGGAAAAAACAGTCTCAGCATTCAAATGACTCCTAATCAACTATGACGCACACAAAATATTATATATACTTCTTTCAATATGCTCCATTTTTGTAACACTGCAACGTTAAAAAAATTTAAGAGAAGGGTTTGTGGGCATTTCTAATCCGAAAAAAGCAAGTGTTATGAATTAATTCAAAGCACAGATTTCCTTTGTGAGCACCAAAAATAAGAATTGATATACTAGGATTAGTTCTGTTGTGATCACTAGTACTTTAAGGCTAAAGTTCAAGGGCAGAGACATTATAAATTTCATTATCGATCAAAAGCAAGACTCCTAAAAACAAGGTGTCATAATGCTTCGAATTAAACATTCAATCTCAAGGCTGAGAAAATTCAGTGCCTTCGTTCCAAACACCAATAAATGATTGATTTAGTGGCGTGTAAAGAAAGGAAAAAAAAGTTCAGAGGTCATCTGCATGTTTTACGCTTTTGTTGTCCAATGCATGAAAACCTCCATAAATTCACAAACTTTTTGTAATACAGACTGCAGTACGCAACGTTCCGTCTAGTTTAGCGTTGTTTTCTATGTACACAAAACAAAGTAAAATACAAAAAAAAGAGAGAAAGATTAATAAAAATGTCATGGGCCAATGATCAACTAGAAAAATATATACATGAACACTATGTATGTATATACTATATGGTATATACATACACATAATGCTGTACATATATACCATATCTATATTCATATACATGTATATTTACATATTACACAATGACACTTTAATAATCTCTTATTATGATTCCTGTGGCCGGCGGTGACGATTGGCTTTTCCACGGGATTGAACTACATACTGAAAATCATGTGTAATAACTGGAATACAGAGGACTTGCTGTGGAAAGACGTAGAAATGTGACGGAAGGAAACTGGACCTGGAGATTTTTTAATCCCGCTCTCAGTTCCAGATCCGAAGGAAACTGTCCCATGATCCCGTGGCCACAGCCATTCCATCATCATTTACACCTAAACAGCTCACCCTGTTGTCGTGACCGGCCAGGACACCTGACAGAGGGAGCGATGCAGATTATTATAATGCTAATCCATTAAGGGTGTAACGGTTCCAGTTGCTCACGGTTCGGTTTGTATCATGGTTTTAGATTCACTGTTTCGGTACGATTCGGTATGTGGTCACTTTAAAGGGATAGTTCACCCAAAAATGTAAATTCTGTCAGCAATTACTCACCCTCATGTTGTTCCAACCCCATAAGACTTATGAACACCATAAGGTTATTACCATAAGAACACAAATGATGATATTTTTGATTAAATCTAAGAGCTTTCTCACTTCTCCATAGGCTTCTATGTAATTGAAACTTTCCGCCCCAGAAAGTTAACGTCAGAAGGTAGGCTCACTATTGGCCAGCACATGCATCACACACACATGACCAGCGTCGGCCAATAGTGAGCTTACGTTCTGACGTACAACCCAGAAGCGCTGCGCTGTTACACTACGAGAACTCAGAGGCCCACACAAGAAAATGAATAGTTGAATAAAGTCGTTATTTTTGTTTGTTTTTGCGCACAAAAAGTATTCTCGTCGCTTGATAAACTTGTGGTTGAGCCACTGTAGTCACTTGGACTATTTTAACGATCTCTTTACTAACGACTCTCTTTTCAATCCCATATAAGCCTTAGAGGAGTGATCCAGCGCTCAGATTTCATCAAAAATATCTTCATTTGTGTTGCGCAGATGAACGAAGGTCTTACGGGGTTGGAACAACATGAGGGTGAGTAAATACTGACAGAATTTACATTTTTGGGTGAACTATCCCTTTAAGGACTACTGTCAAATAAAAATGAAGACAATAAGAACAAATAATCTAAACTACAAGCAAAAGCACAAATACAATAGAGCCACGATACAAATAAAATAAACCCGAAAAGCTGTTTTTCAGGTAGGTCTGACATTAGTTTTCAGACACAGAAATTGAAAAAAGCAATAAAATGTAAAATAACATTGCATATTTGACTGTAAAAATGAAAGATTAATCCTTATCAAAGATACAAAAGCTATTCAATCAAGAGCAGTGAGTGTTTTCCTTGTCTTTTGTTGTTTGATTAACAAACATAGACAGCAGGAATATTAGGCTGCGGTCACTTTACGGTTACATATGCGTTGTCTTTCTCGACTTTATAAGTTCACTTAAGGCATAATAGACTGTCTGCTAGATCCTCATCAAGATGGGCATGTTGACATCATTTTTGTGTGAATTTATCCGTTCAAGCGCAAGACTTGAAAGAGAACAATATTTGCACGTGCACAAGTTCTCTGTTGCGTCTTTCTCTCGAATGTTTAAATTGTTTTAACTAAACTCATTTAAGCCCCGACACAGATAGCAACGTGTGCAATAGGGCTGCACAATATATCGAAATATCGCACCGGCTTGCAATAACTGGGTCATGAACAAAAGACAAAGAGAAAATCACTCACTGCTGTTGGCTGAGTAACTTTTGTAGCTTTAATAGGAATCAGTATACTGTATATTTAATTCATACAGTGATAACTAAGCAGGGTTTTATTTTTACATTTGATTATTCAGTTTCTGTTGTTAAATAAACCTAATGTACGGCTACCTGAAACCTTAAACCCTGTGGTTTACACAGATGCTACAGTAAAACACTGATGTTCACTTTCAGAAGTTGTTGGGATGTTTTCTTGCCACAAAAAGAATGTGAAACACTTATGTACGTTATATCATTTTGAATATATTTTGAAAGAATTGAAATTTATTGTACACACTTTAAGCATCATCGTATTGCATATCGAATTTCGCATTATTTAATGAGTTATGGAATATCGCATTTTTCTTCAATATCGTCCAATAAAGTCCTTTTAGGCAAGTCATGCCACTCGGCCGCCATCTTGGCAACGCCTCCGGGTATTTCGGACTAACAAGGCTCCTATCTAAATGAATGGGCAGAGAGCCAGATCTGCACCTTCACTGGTCACCGGGACAATAAAAACTGCATGTATAGAAACAGCAGTAAAATATGATAAAAATTGCAGAACAAGTTTGATGATTTTGCTCCAAAATAAGATTTAAAAAGCCTTTTCCCGCACAGGTTATACTTCTACTACGCATGCGCAAGGGTTCTCGTCTCCGCTGTCGCAGACCTCAACCGTGCGCATGCGTCAGTGGAACCAGACGATAGGCTGAAATGTTTCCCGGCTTGACTGTTAAAAGCAGACGATTGGCTTTCCAGTGGGAGGGGCGGGACGTGTGCACAACCGCCAAATTTGCCGTTACGGGTTTTCCCTATATAGTTGTATTGAGGAAGTGGCATGTCTCTATATAAATTGTCTCGATATCGTGCAGCCCTAGTGTGCAGTTCAGATTTCGATTTTTTTACCTCCGAGAACCGTTACACCCCTAAAATTCGTCCAATAAGATAAGATGAACTGTATATTAAAAACTCTGAAGGGCATTTGCTCTTACCTGCACGTTCGCCTTTTAAAGTGTCCCAGACGTTGCAGTTGAAGTCGTCGTAACCGGCCAGCAGGAGGCGCCCGCTCTTGGAAAAGGCCACGGAGGTGATGCCGCAGATGATGTTGTCGTGAGAATACATCATCAGCTCCTGATCCGCGCGCAGGTCGAACAGCCTGCAGGTGGCGTCGTCTGAACCTGTTGTGAAGGCATTTCCGTTCGGAAAGAACTGCAGGAGTAAACAAAAAAACTCAAATTCATATACTCATGCAGTGTTACACAAGAGAAGCTTCGAGAACATATTATAAACCACACCGTAGCATTGGTTACTGAGCATTAGAGAAAAAAGCATTCATAAATCGTAACTTTTATACTACTAAGACTGCAAATATTAGATCATAAATACAGTATTGTGAAATATTACTGATCCTGAATGATCCTTCAGAAATCATTTTAATATGCTGATTTGCTGCTCAAGAAACATTACTGATTATCAATGTTGAAAACAGTTGTGCTGCTTTATATTTTTTTGGAAACCATGATACACTACCATTCAAAAGTTAAGGGTAAGAAAAAATAACTTATTCATCGATGATGCATTAAATTGATCAGAAGTGACAGTAAAGACATTTAATGCGTTAAAAAAAACTATAGATTTTTTTCAATTCAAAGAATGCTGAAAAACAACGTACCACGGTTTCCACAAAAATATGAAGCCGCACGACTGTTTTCAACATTGATAATAATCAGAAATGTTTCTTGAGCAGCAAATCATCATGTTAGAGTGAATTAGAGTGTAACAGGAATAAATTACATTTTGCTACAATAGTCAACATTTGAAGTGGATCAAAAAAAAGTTCAAAGTTGTCCTAAGACAAGAACAGGAAAGGTTCAAAATTAATGTATAACTTTGATGAAAGGTTTTTATCCACCTCAAATGTTGACTACTGTGTGTGTGTGTGTGTGTATATAAAATATATATATACACATATATACATACATACATACATACATGTGTATATATATATATATATATTCACAAAGAAAATTGCTTTTTTTATAGTAATATTTAACAAAGAAAATACTGCATTTTTGATCAAATAAATGCTGCCTTGGTTCTTTCAAAAACATAAATCTCTTGATTATTCCAAACTTTTGATTAGTAGTTTATATTTGAATAATTGAACCAAACAGCATGTCTAAACACTTACGCAGACGGCATTTATATCCGAGACGTGGCCAGTAAAAGACTGCCTGCACATCCCGTCTCGGATGTCCCATAGCTTGGCAGAGGCGTCGCAGGCCCCTGACACGAAGGTCTTTGAGTCGGGACTGACCGACAGACTCATGACATCACCCGTGTGTCCTGTGAAACTGGTGGTTTGTTGGCCCGTCTCAATGTCCCACAATGCACTGCAACAAAAGACACAGAAGCAAAGTTGAAAATTTCGTTTGAATTAAAACCAAACACTTTTAATTCAAAGCAACATTAAACAAAACTTTTTTGTTTGCATTTAGCATTGCAATTAAAACAATTCCTGTAGATAAAACAGCATGGCGCTAGCAATGACTAAGTCGTAGGTTTGAATTTCAGGGAATTCATGAGCTAATAAAATGTACACCTTTAATGCAATCCAAGTGCTTAAAAAAAAAAAAAAAATCTGCCAAATTCCAAAATGAAATAGGAAAAATAATTCTTACTTATTGCCATTATGGCACTTATTGCATTATTGTATGTAACATGAACTCACCATGTGGTGTCGCCAGAGCTGGTGATGATCTGATTGTCATCAAGAAAACGACAGCAAGACAGATAACCTACAGGGTTCATAAAAATAAAAATAGTTAATTAATTATGTATTGCATTGATTAATTATGCATTGTATAAAATGGCATACAGAAAGAGTTGAGTTGAATTAGAGCAGTGTTTCCCAAACAGGTTTGTGAGTTAGCTAAGATAATTATTAATGTGTTAATTAAACTATTTAAAAAAAAATCACATTTGCATATAATACACTACAGGTTTCCTATTTTAATATGTTTTAAAATGCAATTCATTCCTGTGATGGAAAGGCTGAATTTTCAGCGGATCAAAGAAAAATGCAGTCTTGGTGAGCAAGAGACTTAATTCAAAACAAACAAACAAAAACAACTTGATTATACATAATATGTAAATATTAAAATAAAAACAAAACACTTGAAATTTAATTTGTGTACCTGCTTGTCATGTTAACATTAACTGGCATCACAGAACCGCAAACATGCAAATATGTAAATATTAGAGCTACTAATAGATTAAAACATTTTTAAAAATAGCACCCTTTTTGTACGATTAATCGTGATTGATTACATATTTATCTTGAAATTAAGCATACATGATTTATCTTGTTTAGCGCATTTATTTTGTCATCATTTGCTAAACCCAGCCCAGTAACCCATCAGGTTGAAGGATGATTCTCACAAAACTATTTTCTGCAGGCTTTTTTCAAGGTAAATTTAGATCTTTACAAAAAACACTTAGACTCAAAAAGGACACCAAATAACCAAATGAAATAAAGGGCCCATATAATTCATAAACTTATGCACACACACAATAATATTTAGAACAAACTTTTCAGAATCCACTGTTTCAGAGCTTGTTTGCATTTTAGAAATGCCAAGGACCATTGCCTTGCCTTGACTGTGTGTGTGTATATATATATATATATATATATATTACAGAAAATAATACAGTACACGGATCTATCTAAACAGCAACATACACAGGACACTGAGGACAGAATGAATTTGAATTAATCACATACATTAATGTGTAAATTAGGGCTTTAGCTATCGATTATTTTAGTGATAATTTTACAGATTATTCCATCGAGTAAAAAATGTGTGGTAAAAAATAGATCCAAGTTAACAACAGCCTTTAAAATGACTTAAAATACAAATATATAACAAGCAATAATAATTGGTTCAAATAAAGTATCAAAGTAATTATATGGGTTTTATTGAACAACACTGTTAAAATACACCCATGTAAAATAAATGATAAACTAATATAAACATAACTTATGTACATAAATAACAAATGCCTGTAGAGGGCTGGTGTTAGTTGTTGTTACACTAAGGCATGATCAAATCCTTGTTTAATATTGGCCAAACAACATTTAATTCAAATGTTCGAATGTTCAAGTCAACTTAATCTTTAATATTTGGTCATTTCTGTACGATACAAATGCTACAGCCACTATAATGTCTTGAACAAGAACATGTGCACATCAAAACATGCAAACTCAGAGCGAGAGTTTAAACTTTTATTTTGAAATTAAAACAATTCGCATATTTAGAAACATATTTCTCTATTCTCCTGTGATGGCGTAGATTTACAAATCTCGTGAGATGGCACACACTGCGTTTCCAGATGAACATCACAAGCCACACAAACTCTGGAGTGTGAAACCCGAGACGCGCTCCACGCATATAAATAACAGTGCAAAGAAACACAAACTGCGTCCGACTTGCGTTCCTAAATGCACGTTATTGGAGATATCTCTGTATTTTTTGGTTAATTAGCGATATACATCTTGGTACTTTCTACGTTTTTCTATTTGGATAAAGAAAATCTGTATAAAAAAAAAATAAAAATAAAATTCACATCCTGCTCAATGATATCCAAACAATGTTGATATTGAAGGAAACAACAAATATAGTGAATGTAATCTAGGCTATGCAATATATTATGTGCAAAAAGGTGGTTAAAAATCACATTACTTTCTAACATTACAATCTAAAAACAAAAATAATGCTTTTGTTTTTAAAATGACTAAAGGCTAAACTAAAAATAAAAACAAAAGCACAAACTAATTATATTAGCCTGCATTTGATTACCCCATTATAATGGTCACTTTCATAAAAATATACTTGCAGGTAAAAATTCCATGTATGGCACATTTTTTGTCTCCAACAACAAATATTTTAGCAATATGTATATATTAGTCAGAATTATTGCGCTACTATTGTGCTCCGTCTGTTTGACGCGCTCATTATCACATAGCCTTAGAAAACGGTGTAATAATGCGGTTCATGGATTCTCGTCTGTGGAACATTTCCGGTATTTTGCCGGTTACTCGACACGGGTAAATTGCAATCGAGGATTTTTTTTTAATTGAGTGCTCAACTTTAATCGAGGAATCGTTACAGCCCTAGTGTAAAATGTTGACAGCCCTAGTAAATATTTTAGGTAAAAAAATATGGACAAAGCGTCTGTGATGTCACCCATAGACTTTCTGAAGAACAGTTTTGAGGCCGTTTATGGGGGGTATGGGCGGCGCCATCTTGGAAAATCTTGCTCAATGTTCAGAAAGGATCAGAGGTGGTGTGATGTGTCGTGTCGGATCATGGCCGAGACGTCAAATATCAGGAATTCCACTCGCCCATTATCAGCTGTCAATCAAGCTGTCAATCAAAGTTAACCACGCCCTTATTTGTCATACACTTTATATCTAAATACGATCTAAACTAACGAGTTAGAAAACAATTCACCCCCCTCACAGTTGTCAGGCACTCGGAACCTGTCGAAAAATACAATAAAAGTCCATGGGACCAACCTGTAAAAACGTGAATTTATGCTGTGAAAACAGACATTTTAACATCGGGGTCTATGGACATTTGCTCTCTTTTGGGACCGGTATTGCAGTTTTTCGCACTTCCGGGTCAGCTTAATTTTTCAGATTAGAATGTTGCCGCTTGGTTAATCCCTGTTTTAGAAGTATAACTGCGGAGATAAATAAACGCAACTCTACCTGTGTGTCCGGCCAGTTCTCGGTTGACCCTGACGTTGCCCTCGCGGGTCTTAAGGCTGTAGGTGGAGCAGATGTTGTCCAGGCCTCCACAGGCCACGTAGTTCCCGGACGGGGCGTACGCACAGGTCATGACCCAGGAAGAGCGCAGGGGAATGGCGTGCATCTGAGTTAAAAACATACAACATCCTTCAGTAATACAAGAAGCAAAAACTGAAGATAAACAGAAAACAATCCTCAGCAGGACAAGGCTACACTGTAAATAGTGGTGCAATTAGCAATGTTTCCATAAGAGTTGCACATTTAATTTGTGCACAAAATAAGAATATTGCATAAAACATTTGCGAATAAAGCAGCGTTTAAATCCATTAAGTCAAAGAGAACAAAATCATCTCTTCCTGATAAACTGGTGCAAAAAAAGTAGGGGAAACCACTGTATATAATAATTTTCTTATATAATGAATTACTTGCGTCTCAGAGTACGCAGATGAAACGCAATAAATTAAACTAATTAAAAAAAAAAAAGTAAAATTTGCATACGATACACTACAGATTTCCTATTTTATTATATTTTAAATTGTAATTCCTGTGATGGAAAGGCTGAATTTTCAGCGAATCGAATAAATGCAGTCTTGGTGAGCAAAAGAGACTTAATTCAAAACAAACAAACAAAAAACAACTTAATTATATAATATAATATGTAAATATTAAAATAAAAACATATCAAAATAAAACACTTGAAATATTTAATTTATGTATCTGCATGTCATGCTAACATTTACTGGCATCATAGAACCGCAAACATGCAAATATGTTGTTAAAATATTGAAATATTAACTTAAGATGTCAGTAAATATTAGAGTTACTAATAGATTAAAAATGTTTTAAAATAGCCAATAAAAAAAAGTTAAGTCTTATTGGATAAAGTTTTTATAAATGCACGTGTTAGTCGTGTAAGATGGTCCTGGAAGGCAATTATAAATGAACAACTTTGATGACAGACTTTGCTCAGGCATTTCAGATGCTCTGCAAAAAGATCTGTTTAAGTCAAGTAATGCAATCCCAACACACAAGTCACATGATTTTTTTTGTGCTGTGCATCGACGAATTTATTCGGTAAATGTGTTTCCATTGTAGTTTATGCGCATGTTTTATTAAGTTAAAAAGTGTTTTTGGGTAAAGTAATGCACTTTTTTTATTTATGTGCATCTTGGCGGCGTTTCCCCTCCAGCAGTTTTTATGCGATATCCCAAAATGCGAAAGAAAAATAGGTGGATGGAAACATAGCTATTGTTAACTTAAAAAGCAGATTTAACCTATAAAAAGTTGTTTTGTTGGTATAAATCAATGTATTTAGGTTGATTTGGTGATGCTTAATAACATCTTTTGATTTGAATAAAACCAGTTAATTTAGATGTTACCTTATTTTTTCAGTGTACATGGCTTTAGCATCTCATTACCTTGTTTGTCGTATAACCATCCCATATGATCAGTTTGCCATCTTGGGAGGCACTGACAAGTAACCTAAAAAAAGCCAAAGAAATTATATTCATTCACACTGCAGCATATCCATAATGAAATGTAATTAATATGGGACACAGATGGGATTTGAGTAACATGGTGGGAAAGGCCTTATTATAGCTCCATGGAAAACGAACACCAGGGTCCCAAGCGTTTCTTCATGTAATATTAATCACACAGTTGAAAGGAGGCCCAGAGTGTTTAAAGCAGCATTTTCAGTATATAAAACCAATCGTGATGGTTAGGGACCCTCTGAGAACGTGTCTGTCGATCAAACACACACCTGGAGTCGCTGCCCCAGTGCATGGCGTAGATTTTGGCGAGATGACCTCTGAGTGTGCGTCTTGTTCTCATCTGGATCCGCCCCACTGAGTCCAGGCTCGCTGTCATCTGCCATATGAGCCCAAAACAGCAAGAGATTAAAGATCACACAACATTATCAGCTCCCATGAAGCAATGGCACAGCAGCAAGTTCAGCATCATCTACTATAGCATTTCAATGTTCATTTACAGAGGATTTACACAAGTCACTAAAAATGCAAACACTGCTGATGACTTTTTGTTTTTAAGTTTCTTCTGCTCACCAATGCTGCATTTATTTGATCAAAATACAGTAAAAAAGTAATATTGTGAAATATAATTTATTCCAGTGATCAAAGCTGAATTTATCATCACAGTCTTCAGTGTCACATGATCCTTCAGAAATCATTTTAATACGCTAATCAAGAAACATTCTTATTATTATCAATGTTGATAACAGTTGTGTTGCTTCATATTTTTGTAAACTATGATACACTACCATTCAATTGTTTGGGGCAAGTAAAAGAAAAATAAGTTAATAGTTTTATTCAGTAAGGAAGGACGTATTAAATTGATCAAAAGTGACAGTAAAGACATTTATGATGTTACAAAAGTTTTCCATTAAATGCTGTTGTTTTGAACGTACTATTCAATTAAAGAATCCTGAAAAAAATATAGAGAATGATATATATAAAGGTTCACTGAAGACTGGAGTAATGATGCTGAAAATTCAGCTTTGATCACAAGAATAAATTACATTTTAATATATATTCACATATAAAAAATATATTTTAAATCGTAATAATATGTCACTGTTTTTACTGTATTTGATCAAATAAATGCAGCATTGGTGAGCGTAAGAGGCTTCTTTCAAAAGCATTGAAGAAATCTTAATTCAAAACTTTTTTTTAATTGCATTATTAATTATTCTTAACTTTTGACAGATAGTGTACATCATCACAGCAGTTTCTAGATGACCCGGTTGATATCTATGAATAATCAATGGTTTGTTTCGTACCTGTGAAAGTGTGGAGTCACTGCAGGCTTTTCTAGCATCCTGAAAAAACAATTCACGACACAAAACTTCCCAATCAAAACACTCAGCAAAGGAAATATATTGTTTACGTGAGTCTTCTCATATGAACGTTTCCTTTTGTTGTATTTACATTACATTTACCAGATGCTTTTATCCAAAGAGACTTACAAATTAGAACGATAGAAGCAGTTAAACTAACAATCTGCAAGTGCTATAACCCTTCTCAGTTTAATCTAACGCAGTACATGCAATTTAAAAATAAAATAAATTATAATAAAATCCAAATCAGTCCAAACACAAGCACTGATGAACAATTCCTCTTACCCGGATCTGGTTGCGAAGCTGTTCCGCTTCCTGACGCAACTGTTCCAACTCACTCATTGTTCCTGTTTGACCTACACCCGAGACGACAACGTGCTGGACCTGCAAGAAACGTTCACATCTTACAATTAGACAGTATAATGACATCATACTTACATTGCATGTGCTCATCTGTCAATCAAACATTGTGATGCATGCGGTCATGAAATCCCTTAAAATGCAATTACAAATAGTCAAAGGACCAGCTTGCTTTGAGCAAATCCATTTCAGCAACTTTAATTAAACGCACAAACTGATCTGAGAGCCGTGGGAAATGACGGTGAGCTCAGAGGGTCTTCAAAACCCCACCAACCGCTGCCAAATGCCACCCGTATGTTCACTGACCTTTCCGTCAAATCAAGCGACCGTGTCTCAATGTCTCCCATACGAACGTGTGAAGAGTTAGAAGATCTACGACAAACTCAAACAGCATCTGCGCGTTAACAGTACATGGTTTGGTTACTAGTCCAGCATCTCTCAAACGGTCATCCGGCACAACCTAAACTGGAGGCTAGTTAGTTTTTTATGATTATTAACAAATAATGTGACTGCGTCCATCAAGTTCAAAACAAAATCAAATGAGAAAGCACCTAATTTCAAACAGCGTTGTCTTTTTTCACAGCAGTTTTTAGGAGAAAATACTCAGCAACTGATGAATTTGCACATGGTTTGTCTTAAAGCACATTAAAAACACCACATATAAACAACATTTAAAGCATGATTTGTCTTTAAGATTAACAAATGCTGTTAAAGTATTTTCATTTTTACTATGTTAACTGATATAGTAAACAAATAAAACCTTATTATAAAGTGTTACCAGTTCATTAGATTGAACAAAGATAGGCATTTATCACATGGTTATTAAAAACTAGGAAAAAAAAAATATTCCACTGAATTTCCAATAAAAAATAACTAATTATGATACTGTTACCATAAGTTTATTACTCATACCATTAGGTCATACTGCCCAACCACTACCAGACAGCAACACCCAACTCATTTATACACCAAGGACTGCAACGATAGAGACATTTTTTAAATAGTTCTGTCTTCAAACCATGTTTATAATTTGGTGTTGACCTTTATGTAATGCTGCATGCGTGATTTTAAAAGTGATCAGACAGATAATGTTTGGTCTTTGGTTGTCTGTAAGACAGCTGGGACCGTCTCTAGGCCTTTGGAGAGATTTAAGACCCTATGGATTCAAATGCACATCCGTGCAAAGATGATGTCATGCTGCAACTACAGCTTCAACCTTCACATGTCGCTCTCCTTCAGACAAGCGTAGCGCAATTCATCCAAATAAAACAATCTCAATATGGCTTAGTGAGATTATAAAGTTGCAAAGTCTGTGATATGATTAAGGGGGTAGGCTAGGCTTCATCCCTGGCAAAATTGGCTTTCAATTAAACTTGGCTTAAAGGGACAATGTGTAGTTTTTTTAGGTATTTTATTATCTAAAATCAATATTTTATTCATAAATATGTCCTAAATGGTGTATAAATACCTGTGCCAATTATCTGACGTATCCTCGTAAATGAAGAATTTAAGACAAAAAGCACTAGGCCAACGCGTTTTCGTTCGGAGCCGGCGTCGCGTGACTGAAGCAGCAGAGACGCAGGAGCAGAGCATGAGCGGCGCTTGGCAAGTTTAAACGGCTGCATTGCACTGTTATTTTTAATGGACCATACATATGCCGAGCCACAGGAGAAGAAATCCTCGTCGCCAAAAAAGTCCAAAATTGAACGTAAAAGGAAACGTGACAGGAGATTACAAAAAACAAGAGTCAATGTCGGATAGCTTTTTCCAGGTGGAAGAGCTGATGCAGGTACGGCAATGTTACGGTCTTAATTACAAGCTTTTTTCATTGCTTGGTTGTGTACTTTATTATTATATAGACAGAAGGAAAACTCGACGAAGTGCTATTAGAAGACATCCTGTCATTATAGCTTTTTGGTACATAACGGCTACCGTAGATGCAACACGCATTTGAAAAAGCGAGGCGCTGGAGAGCACAGTTCGTTTGAATGCAAAATACAATTTCACCGCTAACTGGGAGAAATTCTTCCACAATGTCCCTTTAAGCACTAGAAACAAGGTTTGAAAAAATAAATCTGCGCTACCTTTATCTGACTAGAGAAAACACAGAGAAAAAAATGAATACACTTAACCAGAGTGAAATACCACCTTGCTTTAGTAGGAAATACTTCTTAGCAAACTTTGAGCCATTAACGGTATGGTATCTATCGACTTGTATTGTTCCCGGGAGCAAGAATTCATAGAGTTTTGGGAGTGAGTTACTTTTGGTTTCCAGTGAAGGATCCAGCGGCTAAAAGGCTGCAAAATATGTTAAATATGGAAAGGAAATCTGAACAAACCTCAGTTTGTTGTCAACATTTAAAACTGGATGAGAACGTACAGTCTTTTAGGCCGAACGGAGGGGATAAAACAAAGAAAAAACGTGCAAAACAGGTCGAACACGGTTAAAGCTGCTGCCATAGTGTTACATTTACATAATACATAACTTTAGCTGGAAAATAACATTATTCAAGAACCGCTATAAAGCCCAAACAATCTCTGTTACCTTAAATTATTTGTTTATCTCTGTAAAGCTGCTTTGAAACAATTTACATTTGTTAAAAGCGCTATATAAATGAAGATGACTCGACATTTGTGCCATAATGCTGTTTAAAGAGCACAGTTTTCAGTGATAAACCTACCCTTACAATAACTGTTCTGTTAATAACCCTCTGCCGATCCGACTGTCTGTGGGTATAATGTATAATCTGTAGATTTCACGAAAGCCCTGGAGCTGTCAAAAGACTTTTGCTGACTAATAAACGTGAATTTCTCGGTCCAGGTAACACAGACTACGAGTGAACATTGTTCATATAGATATACAACCGACATTGTAAGTAAACAATACAAAGCTGGTTGAAAATCTGCGAAGTTATACTTTAAATAAATAGGCTTTATGCACTGGCTGTTTTAGAGTTAAGAACGGCATTGTGTTCTTTTATATGATTTAACGTTTGAAATATAAAGATTTTAAGAAAGCCATAAATATTTGTACTAAATACACACTTTTTTTATTATACGATAAAACATTACAACATGAAAATTTCTTATTTTAATATCTTTAAAATAATAATGATAAAATGTACAAAAATCAAAGAAAATGTCAAATTGTGCACGCCTTAAAAAAGCACAGCAATTTTTATAAGAAAAATGATCAATTAAAATGCACGTTTCATTCAAGTGTGCACCATAACACTAACACTTTGACTCCAGGTGCTGCCCGGCAGGATTCGGGAAGGTGCCAGGATGTGTCAGATCAGCTTGGCACGCTCTCAGTGGGCACAGATATGCCATGCTGGTTTTTCACTCCATTAATGATGACAAAATACACCGCTGAGCCCCATACCTGACACTATGACAGAGGACATGGGAATCTTCACCCTCCTTTTACAGTAATACAAATATGACAAGCTGTGTGCTTTTATTTAATAACCCCATAAAGAGAAAAACTGCAACTGAAAATCAATTTACAAAATTACACACATATATACATATGTGTGTGTTTATTCTATTTATTCTATTTATTTTTTACAGGTGAACATCTTCATGTACCTAATAAATACTGAAATCTGAAACGATTTTGCTTGAAAATAATGTCTAAGCCATTTCTAAATAATTAAAATAATAAAATTACACAATAACCCACAATATTAACGAACACACATGACTGTCCCATAAACGCAGAGTAAAACGGCAAATTAAGCCAGTAAATATCAAAATTATTCATGTTGGCAGAGTTTAAAGTCTCTGGATTTGACCCAAAAAAAACAGTTTAATGAATCAAAACGGATTTCAATAAAAGGTAAAGTGAAAGTAAAACTATCAGCTTCTGCTCGAAGAATCTCAGTGATTGCCGTCCTTCAACAAATACTTTAGATTCAATTTTTAACACGAAAATGGAATTTTATGAACATTTTATTCAATATAACCAAGCTGGAAGATATAAACACTAAGAAAAATGACATGTGGGAGTTCATTCATATAACGAAGACTTTTATTCAAAACCACGGGCAGTTCATGTTTACTGTAGTAACCTGAAGTGTCTTAATCAAGGACACGATAATACTGTCATCCCAGCTGAGGATTGAACCTGCAATCTTTCACTCATCACCACAGATATTTAACCACTACACCACACTGTCCATTAAGATGATTAACTCCTGCCAGGAAACACTTCACAGATTATAACGGTTGGAGTTCAGACTCAACTCTTGTGTGTATCAGGCCTCCTGTTGCTTCTTCTTTAAGCAGAACAACCAGCAGATTATAATTTAACTAATTAGCTATACGAAGTCAAGATTCAACCCATCATTCGCAACTAAAACAGTCCAAACAAGTTCAGCAATGCGTTTAAATCACCCAGCAGGACCTTTTACGAGCATTTTACAAGCAGGAAATAGACGAGAGAAGAGAAACACAGCATACGATTGTTTTTTCCCCCTCACCTGATCAGGCTGGTTTGGGCAGATTCAGCTCCTTTCAGATCCCTGGCATGTTGATAAGCGCACAGATAAATTTCAAAGCAGCTTAATTAATTGGAACTCAATTTTAAACACATTTAAAGGGCCACGCAGCCCTCACACGAGCTGAGAGTCAATTTTCACTAGCAATCTCGTCACCACACCCATAAGGGAACCGGGAACATGGCAACAAACTCGGCGGAGGGGTGGCCCGACAGACGCCGCGTATCTACAAACTCTTAAAATCGCTGTTTAAAAGCATAAATGTGATTCATAATAATTAAATATACATAAAACTACAATGTACCTCCGTACTCTGTGTTTATCGTGTGAACACACTCGGAACTGTCGTTGTTGGTGCTGTTGTGTTCCCCTACGGATGAATGGTACAGTCCGTCCGCTGCCTCAACAAAGCGCCTGTAGGAGAAACAGGAAACGTATCCGCTACGTGTTTGAGTCTCGCAGGGAAACTTGTAACATTGTTTCTGTCGTAGTAAAAGTTACATTTAGACTTTAGAATGTTCGGAAACATTTACACGTTGGTCTGATTTAAAATTCCATTGTTATTATTCTGCGACTTTTGTGCAATGTAGGCAACTGTAACTATGTTTTGATAGATAGATAGATAGATAGATAGATAGATAGATAGATAGATAGATAGATACACACACACGGACGAATAGATGGGTAGGTAGATAGATGCATGGATGGATGGATGGATAGATAGATAGATGGATGGATATATAGACACACACGGACGAATAGATGGGTAGATGGATGGATGGATGGATAGATAGATGGATAGATAGATAGACACAAACGGACGAATAGATGGGTAGATAGATGGATAGATAGATAGACACACACGGACGAATAGATGGTTAGGTGGATGGATGGATAGATAGATAGAAAGACACATACGGACGGACGAACGAATAGATGGGTAGGTAGATAGATGCATGGATGGATGGATGGATAGATAGATAGATAGACACACGGAAGAATAGATGGGTAGGTAGATGGATGGATGGATAGATAGATAGATGGATAGATAGACACACGAACGGACGAACGAATAGATGGGTAGGTAGATAGATGCATGGATGGATAGATAGATGGATAGATAAATAAATAAATAGCGTGTACCATAATAAAGTGCAATACACACAATTTTTGCACATGCACACAAAAAAAGATAGATAGATAGATCGATAGATAGCATGTACCATAATAAAGTAATATATACACAATTTTTGCTCATGCACACAAAAAACCCCCAAAGATATATTGCACAGATATACATTATCAGTTTATTGTACATTATTTAATTTTGGGCTGTAGGCTATTGTATATTGTGTTAAATGCTGAGAGCAATTCAATTACACTATTTCAAAATTTATGATAAATACACTCGCATTTGGAAATGTTGAATATTTAATGGCATCAATGAAAGCGAACAGTGGGAGAAGAATCAATGGCGTGAGTTGAAAGCGATCTGTTCTCTGTCAGAGATGGTATGGGGTCTTTCAGGGCTTTAACCTCTTTAAAAGGCTTCCAGATGGGGTCACAGCTCCTCAGTTATTGTTCTCATTAAAATCAGAATCATATTAGTGACATATATATGGCATATATGCTACATGTATGAGGAAAATAAGTGTCTCGGGCAGCTGTTCAGAAAGCAGTGCCTCATGACGGCTGAGGATCTGCAGAGCCGAAGGGAAGAGCATCAGAAACATGCCTTCTAAAAAAAGATGAGGCATGGCTATAAATAGAAGTGTTAATATGGAGAGGATACCCTGCTTTTGTTGTCTCAAACACAGGCAATTGAAAATCTTCTAAAATAGTCAAGAAAATTCTAAATAAATTAATACTTTTTTTTAAAAATTATATCACTGTGGTTATACCATGAAATACCAAAAAAGAAGAACATTTGATTGGAAAATCTTACTGATACACAAACTAATTCCAGAGAACAAAATACATTTTAGACAGCGGTGCATTGAAAGAGCTGTAGGGATGTGTGTAATGTACAGTGCAAATGCAAAAAGCTGAATTCATCACTACATATCTCTCTAGGGGAGGCTAGTGGTTGCCATGGTAACCGTCACAAATGGCGACTGACGTCAGGCGAGGAGGGACTCCACAGAGAGGAGCAATACATTATGCCTAACTGTACATTCATATAAAAGATAAATGGAGTCCTATATGTGAGAGTGAATAAGTAATGCATGCAAAACAAGATATGACGCATCATGAGCAGTACAATCAAACCAATCAATTTTAATATAACATCAGTCAAACCCAAAGCCTGGATGTATTATATTTTATTCCACACATTTCTAAGGCCTCTGGACGATCTACATGATCTTTGCTGAAAAACCTGTTGCACACAATCTCCTACATGCCTATATATGTCTGATTGATAGTTCATGGTATTTTAGCAAGTAAAAGGCATTTTAGTGTAATTGTAAAATTTGTAAGATTAATACTTGCTGGACTGAAGCAACTCAGGTTTGCTTGATTATTCACGCATATATTTTTTTAGAAAAATAATGTTTAAATGTGAGTCTCGAATATCAGTCTCAGGCTTTGAGGAAGGTTTATTTGTTCATCTCTCGACCAGCATTGTACTACATTGCATTATAAATTTAAAAATACAAATAAACATTTACATCATCTTACTAAAGCAAATTATTGGCAGATAGAATGACAACTGATATTATAACAGCATTTTATGTCGGTATCTGCTATACTGTTATAAAAATTATTGATTTACATTACAAGTTGTTTGACCCTAAATATCAGCATCTGCAACAAAACTGAATATTTCTGCTCAGTTTGAGCCCTGAATTAAATTAAGGAGATTTTTCCCTCCACATTCTCACCATATCAGACTTTATGAGCCATTAAAGCCTGATGCATCAATTATGATGCTCAACAAAACACATACTGTACGCAAACTTATAGATTTTTTATTTTTTTATTTTAAAGATAGCTGTTTCAGCTGATTTCTTCTAATGTCAGGCTTTATTGTGTATTTCTCCGCTGGTGTAATGTCCTGCAGTTGCTCAGTAGGGGGCAGCACTGCGCTCTGACCCCTGAACAGCTTCCTCTGCAGGAGACTGGCGAGGGAAACTGGAGTTTGGTTTGTTGATACAATTATGTAATACATAATGTTGCTTTTGTTGACATTTTACATACACAAATGTAAAAAAAAAAATCCTCCATGATTATTGGTTTTTAAGGATGAATTTCTAGTATATTTGGAGGGATGAAAAGTCTCAAATGTATATATTTTTTATTTCTATTTGTAAAACTCCCTACTCCTCTATTTTACTTTCTTTTTTTTCTTTTTTTTTACTTTGTCTTTAACTTACTGTTGGGAATGGTATGTATATTGTGATGTGATGATTGAATGTAAGCTCAGTCTTGTTTGTAAAAAAAAAGCCTTTCTGTTAATGTTCAACAATATATGAATAAAAAAATATGGACATGAGAGTATTGAACTTCCTCCTGATGAACTGACTTTCTCTCTCCTCCAGGTCAAAGGTCACAGCCAGCGTTCACAGTGTCATTCTGAAGATTTAATGCAAGCCTTTTTAACACATCCTATTAGATAAAACAATCTATTTATTCATGTTTAAAGTTTATCTGTGTGATTTTCTCTTTTCTTTCAAGTCTTTTAAGGGATTGTCGTTTTTTCCCTTCTGTTCAGCGCATGGCGGGAATGGTCTTACAGATCCGTGTGACCTCTGACCTCCAGTCACACACTCACAGTCGACAGACGCCTGAAGATCTAATAAACACACGTGAGTCTGTCTCTATAGTCTTCATTCTCTCTATATTATGAAAATGAGAAGATTCAAATCAAGGGAAAGTAGCTAATTGAGATATATTTACCTGTGAATTCTGTTTGAGTAAGTTAGTTCACTAAGTAAAGCTCATGTAATATGTGCCAGCGTCTATAATATAATCTAATATAATACTATAATATAATCACTTCTATTTCTATACTGCAAATATTTCTCCATTATTTGATCTGTGTTTCCATGACATTGACTGAGAGATATATCCATCAGGATATTTAGAGTCAAAGATGATCCTATATGAGAACAAACTGATTTAATATGAAAACTCACTACTAATAAACCTGAAAAACAATTTGAAAAGTGAGAAAGTTAACATTTAAAGTGTAGGCACAGAACGTGAATTGAAAGGGAATTACACATTAAGTACTTCGTCGCAGTAGTTTTTGAAGATTCGATTTAAAGAACACAATAAAGACTAACAAGTGAATGAACGAGTCCTATCTTTCAGATGAGCAAATTTTTTGGGATTCGTGGCAATATTATCTATCAAGTTTGATTTTAAAATGCATGGAATTATTTATTGATGTGGAAATGAACGTGTCCGCATTAGACCAGCCTCATTATAAAAGCTGAATGATGATCATAAATAACATGGAAACACCCCAAAAAAAGTGACTCAACTCAAAATGAGGAATAAGCTGCGGACATATTTTTACATATTTTACAGCAGAAATAACAGATTGACTTCAGATCTGGTTGATCATGTGAAATCATTTCCTCATTCTTGGGAACTGGACATGAGCAGTGGCCTTCTGTGACATCACTCAATTAACATGCTCCTTTATTTGGGATTAACTGCATGTTCTGCAATTCATCTGGGGCTGATTTGGTCATTTCTACAGCAGACCGAACTGCTTCTTCTATTATAAAATCTCCAACGTTATTTCAATATTTATTTCATTTTATTCATTGCTGTTTGGACAAATAAACAAAATACATTCAATAAATGTAAAATATTTAACAGAA